>CAJQUW010010060.1:0-174045 GCA_907163375.1 Prostheceraeus crozeri
GCGCTAGCGAGTCGCCTAAATCAATTCTTAAACTTGAGGTAGAGCAAGACAGAATAGGGATAAGAACACGAATTGGAGAAACGGAGTAATACTCTAAAAAACAAAAACACACTCCAATCTTTCTCTCAACTACATGATGTATATATAAGTATAAATCATCATTGTGCGGAGTAAATTGGACAATATGTTTACACGCTTTTATTCAGGAAATCATATATAAACTTTTTACATAATAAGAGATCTTTCTTTGGCCACTGGGAATGTATACTCGGCAGCCCTTTTCACATTGGTAAGCAGCTGTACGTCTCATATTACTAGTCATCAACCTCATGATCAAAAGTATAGACACAGTTGCTATAAAACAAGTTGAGTGACACCCACTTCCCAATTTCCCATTTAGCTGTTGTGTTATGATACAATGGGAGTAGAAAAGAGTGCGGCTCGATTACTAGCAAATCTATTTGCGGCCGCATATTGCTAAGCAAAATATGAAAAAAACGACATTTTTATATTGCTGATCTGCGACTTTGCATAACATCATGAAGACTTGGTTTTGGACTCTCTACAATATATCAGAGTTTTTTTTTGATCGTGATGGAAACGTACACTTCAAAAATTCTCCATGGTCATACATCAAGAGGTATTACATTAACATGGCGACAATTTGTCAACCTCAATGATATCATGAGGGATTTGGAATATTTTGAAACATTAAGATTCATCTCCTTGGGTGATCAAGTTTGGCTTCAACATTACAGAAATGAAATTCAAATCTACCATTCGCATTCCGCAAACTGTTTCTCATTTCGCAAATACAATTGGGAGAAGTATAGAAGATACATACATCGCTCCATCATGACATTTATTCGTCGTGAGTTCATCGCCCTACTATGCAAATCTTAATCAGACATGATTACCACGCACCATGAGTTGGAAATTAGATTCCCTACAACGTATTGAAACGGATCATGATCGAAACGTCTATTTCAAAGATTCAACTGGAAATGTGAGAAGAGAGTTTGTTTTATCTTATCGTCATTTTCAATCTCTACATCATATCATGAAGGATTTGAAATACTTTCTATATGAAAAGACATTCACGTATTGGAAATCGCATCTGGGCTGCGCGTCAACAATCGGCGAATTCAACTCTATCATTCCCAACTTCATACTAACTTCACATTTCATCAAGGTAGTTGGGGAAAAGTATAAAAGGAAGGTACATCGCTCAATTTACTCATTCTTTCATCATGAAGCGCCATCGCTACACCATCGTCAACATTCTCCGCCGCTTCAGACTCTACACCAAAATCGATCTCACAACATTTCACCAACACCTTCCAAACAGCAAGTATTACCCGGGCCGACCTCAAATGTTAGTGGTGAAGATGAACAATTCACGGAATCTTCAACTCTTCCCAAATGGGACTGTACAGATTTTCGGCGCCCTTTCTCATTCATCGGCGCAGTCAATGCGCTTAGAGCTACAGAGACTACTACGTCGGATATGGAAGAGGGAGAGGTGTGTGATGTCGAATCTGACTGTGGACAATATGGTGATCTCTACTCAATTGAGTGACAGACTATCATTTTTGAAGATTCGTACCAGCAGTTACAATTTGTGTTATGAACCCGAACTTTTTCCTGCAGCTCTCATTAGTTGTTGGTTACCTGTGCATGTGGCAATCTTTCATAATAGTAAAGTGATCATTACTGGACTAAAATCTCATGCACAAGCAAATGTGATCCTAGACTATCTCATTGAGTATGTACGTACCCAGCGGATTGTAAAATAAAAAACAATTTTTCCAACATGATGTTTTTATTTCAAATCATGATAGAACTTACAAATCATTTTTTCATTAGAGGATGGATTACATGAAAAGTTTTGAATATAATAGATGGAAATCGAGATACATGTAAACGTTTTAAGATGAAGTACAGTACAAAAGCACCACACGTTGATGAAAGTGGATGTTGTAGTATGCGTTCATTTCGCTGATATTGACGCGTATGTTTTCTCAACCACTGCTGTGTTGGTATAATTGGAGGTTGAGCAAGAGAGTCAAATAGTTCACCACGTCGGTCTTCTCCAATAAAGATCGCTTTCCAATGCTCACCGCCTAAATTCTGCGAATGAGTGGTTTTAGCACAATAAAGATGGGATAGTGATTTACTGCAGGTGGTAAGGTAATCGAGTGAATAGACATTTATCGAAAGATTTCAACGTCGCTATTTCGTCTGCATTACGCTGCACTTTAGTCTTAATATCGTCAGCAGTCAACCAACTCATTAACGATTATACTGAAGAATCACGTCACGATACTTTGTAATTTCAATATTTGAATCGAAGACTGCATAAATTAATACATTGATCGTCTCAGGTAGTCTTCTTTTGAACGTCAAATCCAAACGAATATTATGAGGCACGTTCGCTTGACGATAGGGTGCACTAATATCGCTGTCAGCAGTCAAATCAAATGCATAAATAGTATATCCACTCTTAAACTCTTTCATAGTCAGTCCGTTGGTGTCATCCGTATTGTAAAAAGCCAAAGACATCCATAAAATCAACATAACTGCTGGCATAAATTGATCCGAAAGCAAAATCTGGTTTGTAGGGTGGCCAGGATGACTCACACCATTTACACGTAAAGCAATTTCACTTAACTGATTGTGTTTAAAATTGAAAGGATTCTTCTTTATATAACAATTAAATGCATCATTTTCAACCATTGCCACCATGAGGAGCCTTCGGTGCTTCCGATGGAAAGAGGCCATCTTTCATGAAACTCTTTTGATCTTTCGAATTGTAAAGGTGAGAAGCTTTGTATGCTGAACGGGGTAAATGGCAATTTTGGCGGTTAAAGGCCTTCAGCATGCCCTCTAATGACACTTGGATTCGGTACTACTCGACGAATGTAAAGTGCAATATCTTCCACATGAATTCTAAAATTGTAAACTTTAGCAAATGCATTCAGCGCAAATTCAGGCTTATTCAATGTCAGCTTGAGTCGCATGCTGGTATTACACAGTAAAAACTTTGACTGTCTAAAGAAGTCTAAATTCAGCGGACCATATAGCTGACATGCTTTACTATCTTTAATCATAGCAGATCGCTTTACAAAGCCACTGTTTGTTTCAACATCAAATTTTCCTGCTTCATCTCTATACCATCCCATGGCTTCCATTTGACTTTTTTGTGCTGCTGGATGAAACTGTGATACATGATTGAAATATGATTTATAGGGATAATCGCTTTGACCACCTTCCACCTGCTGCTCTCCAATCGTTAGAGAAACATCGCGAAGTAATGTAGTCAATGGTAAATTGTTCAGTCCAACTTTATGTGTATCGTCAATAGCAGTTCCATCTGCTTGCTGAATTCTAAACCTCAAATCAAGCATCGCATAACTCAAATCTCTGTAGTCATCACTACCACCAGGAATAACAAATTCAATGGGGCCAGCATTCTCAGCTGTTCGAGGATGATAATCTACAATACTTGAACTAAGAATATCTGTCTGTATGGCTTGTTGATCGAACAAACAAAACCCGGAAGTTTTACACTCCATGATTAGTATATAAAGCAGCGTCGACGTTTAGCGCCAGAAGAATGATTAGAGCCTCTACGACGTTTTGCGTGAATGCCTTTTGACTGAAGATCGCACCTTACCAGCTCCGCGATGTTTCCTCCTTCCTTTATTCATTCGTGTTTAGGTGATTTCTTTCCTTGAGTAACACCAGCAAAGGTCTGCTTCAATGTTTTTAAACCGCGTTCCTTCCCACGATTCAACAAACTGCTCTTAAAACTTCTACCTCTGGAAAGATCACTAGCAACATCACCAGCAAAGCCAACGGCATTACTTAAAACATTTCGTTTTAAAGATCTACCGACATTGGATATGAGAGGTGCTACAACAGATTTCAGTGCACCAAGTATGCTACCTCCACGTTGGCGGCGAGCGCAGATGTAAATTTGTCCTCCGCCACTTACATAGGAGGGTCGTGAATAAAATGAGGCAGTTGGATTCATAGCTCAAACCCTAAACATTGTTAGTTACAACTTTGCATGAATCACTGTCGATCACTTAGATGAAAGATGTCGGACGACGCATCCAAGAGTTCATACTTGAAGGATAACCAGTCCATTTAACAAGACACCATTCTTCACCTTGCCGTTTTTTACATCGAATGATTTTCTCTACCAAATATGTTTCACTTTCAGTGACTACCTCAATCTCATCGCGGTAAAAGATACCCTCAATTTCTTCATTATCGTAATCTTTCAACTTGTAGGTGGTCGGAGAGTCTTTTTGGTTAATCCTTGATACTGTAAATACCTCCTCTGTCCAATTCGGAAGGTACCCTTTAGCAAAAACACTTTTCACTTTTGAGATACGAACATTATCACCAATTTTCACATCACTTTTCACATGAGTGCATTTACGTTGGAATGATTCGCGCACTTTATCTACATTGTCAGCATTTACATCTACTGGTCTGAGTCCAATAGAACGATGGATAGAGTGATTGTAGGCATGGAGTGTATCTTGTAGAACCTTTGTCCAATTTTGTGTCAAGTTGGCAGTAAAATGTCGCCACAAGCGATTTTTTAATGTGCGATTAAAACGTTCAACGAGTGCAGCTTTATAAGCACTCTTTACACTAAACAACTCAATGTCATGCCTCTCAAATAATCTTCTAACATGCTGATTTTCAAACTCTTTTCCTTGATCACTCTGAATTCTTTTTGGAATGCAACCTTCTCGAAAAATTGTTTGGAATGCTTTTGCTACTCCTTTCCCTTCTTTAGTTTTTAAAGGTTGAGCCCACGCATAACGCGAGAAAATATCAATGACGGTTAAAATAAAATTATTACCCGAGTTATGTTTTGAAATGGAGGCGACATCGCACAAATCTGCTTGCCACTGTTCATCGATGTCATGAACAATATAATGGCGGGTGCGGTACTTCTTTTTCGCTTGTTTGTGGAGTGTATAGGTAGCCTGACCCTTTAACCATCGTTTCACTTGTGATTGTGGAAGACCACTCGCTTTTGATAATTTCTTGATAGATGCAAATCCTGCCGGATGTTTTACATCATAATAGATTGACTTCAAACGTTCAGTCGATGACGACTGACTCTTTTTCCTCCTTCTCATCTTTTTGTTTTCTTGCCTTTCTACATTTACAAACAACTACAGCCTTTAGCTTTAGCGGTTTTGCGATCGTGTTCACATTGCTTAGGGGTTTCATTATGAGAGCTGGCGCAGCAAGTGCAAGTGACAACGACATTCACCTCTGGCGGCTCATTACATGGCAAGCAACACATCTGCTTCATATTAATAGTCTGAGAACATGTATTTCCTAGGAGGAGCTGTTTTACGTTTTCCTTTTACTAGTTTTAGTGGTGATGTAAATCTACGTCGAGTTCTTCCTCTTGTTTGCTTAGTGAGTGTGGGACGTAGCAGACTGTGTAGAGGGGATGTAGCAGGTGACGACTTAAACCAAGTTGTTGTTATTTTCATCGTCTGAAGCATTGGAGCAGTAGCCACTAATGAATCAAGTTCTTTCAATGTCTCATTATTCAAAGCAAATTTTGGTACATTATGGTTTTTCAATAGTTTAAGAAAGTATGACCAACCAGGTGGAACATAGCCCTGACGGCGCTTTCTACGTGTCGCATACTGAATCAAGTCTTCATAACGTGAAGCATCAATCACTTTATTTTCATCTGTAATGATTTCTCCTCTATCATTTACATTGAGATGGGGTTCAATACTATTGAAAAGAGATATGGCATGTGCGCGAGATGCTAAAGGTGTAGCAGTCGATACAGAGTCACGCATCTTATTCTTCAAGTTTTTTAGTTGCTCAACAGTTTCCGATTGTAATAATACAGCACGATGTGGATCTTTGATGTGAACATTTTGCTGATAATCTATTTCTTTCCTATACATTTGATTTGCAAGAGGTTGCTTTACTTGCTGCATGGCAGTCAATTGTACATATTCATCCTGAGGAATAACAATCATGCGAGAATAAGAAACTCATAGTTTGTAGATAATCATGGGAGTTTTCAAAATATCACTTCGAAATCTAAATTCTTCCGGACACTCTTGCGTAAAGTCAATGAATAAGTAACCGTATGGTTTTCAGTAGCTGCTTGAAAAATTTCAATTAAGGCTTTTGATCCTCTGGGTGCAACTTGTCGCGCTAAAATTTCAAATTGACTTTTATCTCGCGGATTCTTGAAAATAGCATAATAGTGTGTATTCAGGTTTCGTGTACGAGCTTCTTTTCCATCAGGAAACAAATTTTGTGTGATATAGATGATAAAGCACCTTTTATGATGTGCTGCGCGAGTGAACATATCTGTAAAATCTTTTGAATTCTTACTTTCTTTTAATAAATCATCCAATACAACAACATCATTAGACTGAAGTTTATCCACTGGAATAATTCCTTCATGTCGAATAAAGTTGCGTCTTTGCAATTCCTGAAACAGCGACGGTTGATAAATACCATAACACCAAATCACTCGATTGATAGGTTCCTTAAACAACTCCCTTCTTTTATCCAATAAATTCAGCGTGAAAACAGTTTTACCTGCATGAGATGGACCTGATACAGTCAGAACTTTTCACATTGAAGTCTGAAATCCATTATAATACTTTGAGATTCAACATTTGCATAATTAACGTCTAGAGCCAAACATATTACCCAATACGTTGCCCACGATAGGAGCTAGCATCGGTAGTAACGCTGGAAGGAAACCGCCCTTTTGTGTTAGTTTCCCTCTTTCTTTGAAGGGTGACTTTAGGATTGGAGATGAAACGCAATTTCGTAGCATATCGCTTAAGTAACTTCTGTTGTTTTGGCGCTAATTTCTTCGTCCTCAACTTCCTCACATGAGAAATAATTTCACAAATGAATTTATCGTTAGCATGTCGTATAGCATTGTATCGCTGATTTGCTTTCATTCGTCGGAGAGCTTGAATGGCTGAAGAAAACTTTTGACTTTTACGTTTCGCCATTTTCCGTGTTAGTCTTTGCTAAAACCTATCTTTACCATATTTGCATAGGTACTAACTATTGCGACATAAGTGACACTCGAAATGAGCAATATCACAGTGGTTACATTGGCAAAGTTGAATGCAATTACGTATGAAACAGCGTTGACAAAAAGCATGCTTACATCTCTTGAAGATGCGCTTTTCATTTCCATCCTTTCGCTTACATACATCGCAACACATAGTTTCACCGTTACTGATGTCTATAGCAAGTCTTTTTGAAGATATGAATTTGCTAGCCTTTTCTAAATAATAGACGCATGTACAGAAGGAATATACTTCGAGAGTGAGCAGACATAGCTCGAAAACCAGTTGTGCTACAATCAAGTACCACTGCATTTTCAATTTTTCTTTATGGAAATTTGAATGTGAATATCTGAAATCGCTTCAATCACTAGACTGCTACCATGATGGTTAAATGCGTTAAGACGTTCAGCAATTTTTATCATATGTCTTTTAAAAAATTCTTGGGGTGATCTACCACTTCCATTGAATAAGAAGCAAAATGGAAAGAGCGACTTTCCACCTCTTCCTTTCCCAAAATGACTAAACTTAATTTTCGCAACTAATCGCGCCATGATAATGCTATCAGAGAATGTATTCATTAACTCTAGAAATAGAGTGCTAGCATCATCGACCACTGCTTCGATGTCGGTCTCATCTTTATGAAAATTTATCACATAATCTTGAACAGCTCCTTTTAAACTTTGCCTATGAAAATGTAATGTTCCGCAGTCGTTTGAGAAAGACATGATCGCCCTTTATCTAACCCATCCATTGCATGAAAACAACAACTCTTCTCATAGTAACATTTATTGAATAACGGTAACAAGCATGCATTATAAATCAATGGTTTGAAAGAGATAAAATAGATACAGCTGGTAACTATCATACAGCGAGCAATGATAACCATACAGGACTTTGGCAGTGTTGAGGTAAGGAGGAAAGAAGCATTGGTTATGAACGTAGCTACTACAACGAACAGACAAAATAGGAACACACAAATCCTTAAAACGTTTCGTGACTTCATGATAATGTTGATTCACTCTACTATCCCAAGGCGGGAGCAAAATATCATCAATGATTAGATTGGGAAATACTTTCCTCTCCTTACCAGGATTATTACAAAAGATGCGTATAACATTGAAAGCAGCTAACCATCGTTTAAAGTCAATAAGAAGAGCACTCTCACAAGAAAAGCCATAGTCTTGCAAATATTTCAGATTAAGTCCATGAATGTGTTTTCTCGCCCATTGATCAACATTGGGATCGCAGTTGGCATGTTGATGATAGACACTAACAATCTGATATGTCCAATTGTTCATAGCAATAGCACTGAGCTCCTGTACAGGTTCACCCTCACAATCCATAAAAATGTTAGAAGCCTAAAACGGAAATTACACATCTAAGGAAACGTTCTATAACATATTACAAAATGAAGAATTACATCGATGCTTTTCACGACAAAATACACAAATGATATGATGGCAACGAAGAAGTAAAATGTATCTAATAAGACCACGTCTACGACACTCAAAGCACATAAGCGAATTGTCATAGGGTAGAGTTAGGAAAGGACTAGTAATTCTCCTTCTTTGATTTGCGTTTTGATGCAGCATTCTTCTCCGACTTGCGCTTCGTACCACTGCTGTTAAGGATTTGATCAATTATGTCATCCACGTTGGGTGGTTTTGGAATATATAGGATGGATTCCATATGCATGGAGAGAGAGGCTATTTTATTATCCTTGTGTCGACCATAATATAGCCCATTCACTTTGAAAAGGATATCCCAAGTACCTTCTCCGAGCTCATCACATCTGATGGGTATTGAATGATCTCCATCCTTCTTATAGTAAGTACACCAATGTGATACCGGTAGGCAAATGTGATTACCATCCCAAATCTTTCTATAGGGAGTATCCTTGTCATCTCTAGCCTTCCACGCTTGAGCAAGAGGAGTAGGAATGTCCATATTTAATGTCACGTACTCCTCAATAATATCAAGTTGGTGGCGAATGTACGGACTCACGGGGATCAGTATGTAGTCCCCATACTGATTGCGCATTATCTTGACATCCGCGGAAGGGAGCATTCCCGTTTGGAGTACTACGCTATGATCGTCATAACGCAAGACTTGTTTAAATTTACGCTGTAGCGGTGTAGGATTATGTACCTTGGTTGTTTGTTCCACTGGCCTCAGTTGTAGATGATCTGACCGTAGCGAACCTTGTAACGTTTGACCGCCATTTTGTCCTACTAGTGCAGCAGATGGAGTAGATGCCTGAAAATGAAAAAACATATTAAGTTTACGTTCAAGGGAGGAGAGGGAGGAAAGTAGCGACTTACCATTTTAGTCGGATAATAGAATAGAATAGAGAGAGAAAATATGCGTCCGTCACTCGTGTGATTCAACGATGGAATGATTCTCACTGTGGAAGGCTCGCTATTTATATAGAAATGATTGATTCTCATTGGATGATGATCCTCATTGGACAATAACATCAAGCTGATTCCAAATCTGAAATCCGTTTTCCAATCCGATGCTTCGTTTTGAAGCTAGAGCCCAAAACGTCCCAAATTCTAACTCTGTCGTTTTTCGCCAATGTCCCAAAATCTTAAATGGCGTCTCACATCTAAACGAAGACAGATAGGAATAAGCCGATGCTTTCACTGAATTTGTCTCACTCTTAGCTTTCAAACGAGCTATGGCACGACAAAATCCGTCCACTGGAAGCCAAAATCGAAGCGAGCTGTCCAGAGGGGGGGGGGACGTCAGCGAAAATTTTTTCTCTCCGATTGAGCTGGAAATACACCATTTCCATGTAGAATTTGACGCTGAATCCGAATCTGGCCTCCGTTTTCACATCCGATGCTTCGTTTTGGCTCTACAGTAGGCAGCCATCGCAAAAATTCTAACTGTCGTTTTTTCGAAAAATGTTGAAAATTTTTTCTCGCCGATTGCCTTGAAACTCACCATACAGATAGAGAATTTCACGCTGATTCCAAATCTGAAATCCGTTTTCCAATCCGATGCTTCGTTTTGAAGCTACAGCCCAAAACGTCCCAAATTCTAACTCTGTCGTTTTTCGCCAATGTCCCAAAATCTTAAATGGCGTCTCACATCTAAACGAAGACAGATAGGGACAAGCAGATTCTTTCAATGAGTTTTTCTCACTCTTAGCTTTCAAACGAGCTATGGCACGACAAAATCCGTCCACTGGAAGCCAAAATCAAGCAAGCTGTCCAGAGGGGGGGGACGTCAGCGAAAATTTTTTCTCTCCGATTGAGCTGGAAATACACCATTTCCATGTAGAATTTGACGCTGAATCCGAATCTGGTCTCCGTTTTCTCATCCGATGCTTCGTTTTGGCGCTACACACCAAAACGTCCCAAATTTTAACTCTGTTAAAATTTTGAAGAAAAATTTTTTCTCGCCGATTGAGCTGGAAATCACACCACAGATGCAGAATTTTACGCTGAATCCGAATCTGGCAGCCATTTCACCATCCACGACAACCTAGACGGTCGCCCACGTCAACCTAGACGGTCGCCCACGTCAACCTAGACGGTCGCCCACGTCAACCTGGACGGTCGCCCACGTCAACCAGGCGGTCGGACCAACTCACCCGAGTCTCACACTCTGTCGTTGCAGAGGGGGGGGGGAGTCAGCGAACATGTTGTGAACGTAGACCAACCTGGCCGGCACACCACGACAGACCTCTGTCGTTGCAGAGGGGGGGGACGTCAGCGATGGCGGCCATCTTGCGCTATCTGGTGTTTGTCACTTCCTTACTACTGAGACCAATTAATAGCAGTGGTGGGCAACCAAGTTGGGATAGACGCAGGGCTCGAAGGCCACCAATTTAAAATAGGTTTGTTGACAGTTCATTTAATGAGTACTTCTGAACGTATTTTCCAAAAATAATGGTACTTTCAAGGACTCTTTCTGATGAATATTGACCTGGCACATCCGGTGGTGTTATTTATGTGATAAATACGTAACTGCTTGGGTGCTGAATAATATTGTTTTGAAGTTTGGTTGCGCCAACTTCACACCTTGGTATAAGAAATTTCTGAAACTTGATTTTTACATAAAGACTGATTATTTTTATTAATTTTTTGCGTGGCACATAATTAGACATGAATATTTCATCGTTTGTAATGGGTTTTGCTGCCGGATGCACTGATATTATAAAAATCGGAAACTTGGTTGCGCCAACTTCACACACGTTATCAAGCCAGTTTTTATTTTTGCTCTTTTTCGCGAAAGTCGATTTTGAGGAAAAGCTGATTCGTACGCATTACGAATTTCTAGTTGAAAATTTTCGTACAAAGTTGTAGCACCTATCCCAGTATCAGTGCTATATAAGAATTCCTCATTCAAAAGATGAATAAATTTTGTTCTGTTGGCTTCATTGTACCATTCCCACTAGTGGTCTATCTTTATTTGTTGGCTTGCGATACCCGCTATTTACGAACATGTAATTGGAGTCGGTGATCTGTATTTACATCAATGTTTCCAGCATAAACGTAATACTCTAGTAAAATTTTGTAGTTAGTAAATATTTGATCTATTGAGCTTCAATAGGATCCAGATGTAGGGTATCTCGTGCATGCATTTATGGGAGGATGGAAAGCATCTTCTAGAAGAGTTATATGGAGCTCTTCTATGCTTGCGTCTGTATTGTATTTTAACATACATTGATTAAGATCATCGAGCATTGCCATGGTATTTACGGAATTTTGATCCTCAAACCACTTATTAAGTGAGTGCACAAATATTTCGGCATTTTCAGATGGGGATCTGTAGATGCCGATAATTGTCTGAGATTCAAGTTTGCCATAGTCAGACGTAATGCTGACGGAATCAGCTCCTGATATTAAATCATATTGGCTATCTTTGTTAGAAATTGAGTCTTTTCGATAAAATATAACAACATCTCCAGATCGGGTTTATCTGCCCAGAATATACAAGCCCGTATTCAGGTAACGAGTTTTTGTATATATCTATATTTGATGTCCAACTCACTTAGTACCAGTGTTGGGCATCGTTAAAAAGAAAGTTAGTTCCGTTAATTAAAAAATGTAGTTCCGTTAACAATAATCCGTTAATTTGGGAGTAAAGTAGCGAAAGTTGAAGTTAATTCGTTAATTCGTTAAACTTTATGTTATCTTTAAAATCGTATTTTAGTTACCATTGTGTCTTCACAGATAAATTTCCTGCTATTCTTAGTTTCTTTAATTTTCTTCGGCTAGGGACCCATACACGTCTTGTGAAACTTATGAACCTATATCTTTGCTATCCATGCAGTTTCGAGTCGTTAGGTAAAGAATAAAACATGCTTGTACATAAGGCTGCACACAAGGCTGACATATTCTTCCTGCACTAAGGAAATTTGTTCGGCATTTCGGAGCATACCGAAAAGAGACGAAATGAGACCGCATTGGGGAACAGAATCGATTCTTGTGACCTTGTATGACTGCGCTCCTGTCACTGTCTGCCTTTGTGAAGAGAATAGCTTCACGCAAATACCGATGCGAATTCTGTATGACGCCGCGTGTTGTTTTCAGAGTGCACGATGAACGAAGGTGAAGCAATTTAACTCAGCCTTCAAAAGTCTGTATGTATAGTTGGCTTGACATCATGAGCTGAGCTCTCAGCCACATATTTATTAAAAAAAAGTTAACGGATTAACGGACTTCCATGAGAGTAACGGAAGTTAAGCTAATCGTTGACTTTTTTAGAAAGTTGAAAAGTTAAAAAAAAGTTAACTTCTGTTAATTAGCGGATTAACGGACTAACGGAAGTTAACAGATTGTGCCCAACTATGCTTAGTACACATCAATTGATTTTGGAAGCGCACCTATTACATGTTCAAATTCTAGGAAGTTGCATTAAGAGATCGTATATTCATATGACGTGTGCTTAAATCACATTTGTCTGACTTACAAAAAGTTCTAAAATTATCTAAGTTAGTAAAATCTTCATCGCAATAGCTATAGTGAATGCACATTTCAATTTAATTTTAGTAGAAATATTAGTTATATGTTATCAATTGTTCTTCAAGTGAAGGGTGTCTAATTACTTGGCAGGGAGTATGAATTTTGCACTAAACGCGCAGGAGATGAATCGTCCTTTCAAATATAGATGTTGCCGTCCTTCACCCACACATATTTATAGATTTGGTTTCGGGAGAAGTCCTTGGTTTTCTTCAGTGGCTTGTATCTGAATCAGGTCAGGTTCTCCTTCACGAAGATCTTTCTTTGACGAAACTTATTCTTCTGGCGAAGCACCTCACGTTTCAATTCGTGGACCAGTTGAGATTTTGTTGAGCTTCTTAACTGAAATTTCAAGTTTTTGGTTCAATTTTCATTTAGAATGATTTTACGATTCAATGAATTCATCTTTCATTTTTTGAATCTGAATAGCATAAATGTGGACCCATTTACATATTTTAAATTGTCTTGATCATGATATTTTGCACATTCAGTGGCAATGTAGCTTTTGATATGATCGCGCTTAAGAAAATACTTTTGTGTTCTCATTTTACAAGGCTGAGCATCAAAGTAATATCAACCCATCGAATTGCTAGACTAATGAACATTGCTTCTCCAAACTTGTCATGACACGGAATATTTGTATAATACTGAACCATTGACATCGAACACCAAGCATTAAGGTCTAGACTGGACAGCTGGTCAAGGTCACGGCAATCAAAGCCACACTATGTCGACCATCTTTTTTGTTTTATTACTGAGAATGTTTTGAAATTTCCACATGTCACCACAAAAGCACGTGGTTTGTCCTATACATTGCTGATTATCAGAGAAAGCGAAGAAGCTAAATATGTGCAGTCTCCTTATTATCATTTGCACTAGATCAAATGTTTTTTCGATCAGACTTTAGTGATTCATGACGTTAACCTACTAATTCTCATACAATGATGAAAATCATCTCACCATCCATTTATAATAGAATATAATGCTTGCTTATTTAAAATATTAATTGAAGTAGTCCTGATGAGTACTGATGTAGTTCTCTAATCAGCAAATTCACAAATGCAATGCTTTTGTAGCCATTGGATTAATCAGTTCTCAAAAGAACTCAATGGATCTTTCTGGTGGCAACGAATAAAAATTGATAAGCCTTGGCACAATTGCTGGTAAAAATTGAAATCTTAAGACCTGTCATTAAGACCCTAAATCTTAAGACCTACTCATTCTTACTGTTAGCATACTGTATTGCCATAGTTTCCAAACACTGCCGCATACACGCTCAAAACAGACGTTTATATCGTCTGTACTGACTACAGAAGCTGGGGTTGGAGATATAAAAGGAAAATTGTCACCATATGTTGAGGAAATTAAAAATGGATCTTATAAAACAATAAGAAGCCGATGGATAAAAATCGGAAAAATGGAGGTAAATCACAGAACTACAATGATACTACTACACCGATTACAAGTGAACTAATGCTACACTACAACTGAGACTACACACGGTGGTTAATAATAGTAGTGGACAAGTGGAAAGTGGATAATGGAGGTAAACAATAGATCTCTCTAGTATATACTCTATTATTCCGAAAACAATCGAACTACGCACACTATACCTAAGACTACACATGGAAAATACAACATCTCCACGAATTTGCTACCGCCAGTTTCTTTATCTGCCTGTAATACTACATGCAATCCAACATTTCGTCATTTGTCGTCATCCACAATGACATGACTACAATACTTCGACCACTACTTCAGCTATCGATTAAGGGATATAAAACATAATACTTCCTCCATCAGTCATGAATAGGCACTCGTCTAGTTGTGTTTCGAGCCCTGACATGAACACTCAGACCCAGACCAGCGGGGTCCCACACATAGTGGCTGACAAAATGCTCAATAGGTAATGATATGTCTGGAAAGATGTGTCAAAAAGATAAGTCAGACATTATGCAAATGTTGCGTTTCCACATGTAAACTCAGTAAGCCTGTGGATATTTCACTGGATGAGCCTGTCCATTATTCTTCATTCTTCTATTGCCGCGCCTCATGTTTCGTAGCTTTAGAGGACTCCAAATAACACAATATAACAAGAAATAAGCATCATAGTGTGTCTTGGAAGGCTGATTTGCTTTTCTTCGTCTTCTAAGTTGTTTTGAAAATCTTTGTGACCCTTGTAGCAAGGCAAACGCATCTTTAAGCGATTTTTTGTAGATAATTTGTTTGCCAATATTACTTATCTGCCCATGCAGCAATCAATGTCAACGGTTCATCTGATCTGCCGGAACATTAGCCGCAAGACCAAAATTCCACCAGACCAGGCGTAGTAATTGCCACTCCCATCAGCAATCTGTACATAGAGCGCACTGGAGTTTTCATTTTTAGATTCTTCCGAAGTTCGAGTGCGCCAGATTTATGATGTTTTATAGGATACCTGAAAAAATTGCGCCGAAGACGAGGTTAGGCGCACCGAAGCCAGGGCCAGGCGAGACGAGGCCAGAGCCGAGCGCGCCAGATACAACGCTGCTTGCGCGGAAGACGTATGATCTATTTCTAGAATTTCAGAGACCAAGCAAGCACCCCTGTACAGATTACAGCTCGGTGGCCACTGCCATTTAAAAGATCCCAAATAGGTGCATAATCACCGTAATGCGCGAGTTACAGATAGGATTTGTTTTCAACAACTTTCTCGCATCTTTATTCCTTTGCAAATTTATAATCGGGGTCTATTCCACATTCTGTTGATCAGATAATAACAAAAGTGAGAAGGAAGCTATCAAGTAACTACAATAAAGCCTCAAAAGCGACGTTGGTCCCGCGTTGCCACATTATCATTCCTACGATTTTATTTAAAAAATGAATTTTCTACTCAATGTTATTTGATCTAAAATATTTGATTTAGACTTAAATTCTCCTCAGAAAGCAAAACAATCTTCAAAATCTCACTTAGCACTCCTTGGCGTCCTATTCCAATAATTGGGCCTATATGAGATAATCAATTGCCATCTATCAGCATCATGTCGGTCTTCATGCATCTGGAGTTCGAATCTCCAGTCTCAGTGTAACAGAGATTTTGGAAGATGCAAAAGCTGACAGACTTAGCTATCATCAAAACATCATAAATACTTTCATCAATACTTTCATGACCAATTTACAAATCTTGAGGTTTCATTTGTAGTGGTCACATATGTTGTCAATATATGAAAGTCCGTGATTTTGTTGTAGATGTGTTCAGTGTTTTACAGAATTTTGAAAGTATAAGTTGGTCTTTAAAAATTTATGCAGCACCTTGCTTTTGAAAGACAAACGCACGCTTAAATCGTTGCTTAACGACATCTATTTGCTGCAGTGATGTCCAAGAAGGCGAAAACAAAATTCCAAAGAAAATTCTATTCTTGCGATTTATCACTACCATATACATGTACGTATGTTTGCAGAAACAAGCTGAAATTTAAGATTGCCATTTTGGTTGGACTAATTCCCCGCTTGTCGCTGTGTAGATCCATAGTCAGCGTTTGCATCATAACGTCTGTATCACCGGAGTGGAGTTTTTCAACTCCAATACAAATACACTGACCTCCATATGCAACACACAGAAAAACAGAATCAGTATGATTTTTAATCAAATTTATATCTAAAGCAACACATGTAAGTCACATCAACTAACAAAGTTATAAAATACCTATACACCATGTTCAATAATCTAGATGTAGCGTAGGCAAGTTTAGACAACCTAACAATATTGCATCAATTTACTGATTAGTCACATTCAGTTAATACAAGTAGACTTGGGTGAGATATTTGCGCATGCGACATTGAAAATTCGCTTTGATGATGTAGACTTAATTCTGTGAAATCTTAATTCATATTTTAATGCTTGCATTGTGAGATATGCCTATATGGACATGAAATGTATTAAAAGTTCTGATCCTTGAATCATTTCTTGCTCCAATCATCTTCAAGAACAGCAAACCCAGTCAAAATCATCTTTACAAACGACTAAGTCTGTTAAGCTGAAACTTGTGTTTTAGACATTTTTGACTTAGCAGACTTTTATTATAGGATCTGTAAAAACTGAAAATCTTTATCTAAAATTGAGTCAGAAATTGACTAGAATACAGACTAATTAACTGCGGTTTTAATTCAACTTAAAACAAGCTGAAGGACAGTCGAACCAAATTAGAGATACCGTAGTCGAACCTGAGATTTTACCTATTCATTGGATAGGGAGTTCGGTGGCTTTTATGTGATGCATTTAGAAAGGAAGAGAACCAAGCTGCTCTAGTTCATCTAACGCTTGATTTTCCAAGTAATTAAATACCTTCAGTGTTCAACTGCAGTAATGGCATATTTCTTGTATTTATCGCATATTTGTGATACGTATAGCAATACTATAGCTGATCTTAGAAGTAGACCTACTTTAGATAATTCAAGTTCATGATAGATCATTTTATACCACGAAATCTCAATAACCGCGACCTCAGAAATTCAGAATCGCATAGTGAGTACTCCGTTTATGAATACTGGTACTCCGTACCCTTCACTTGCCCATCTTGCTGAGATGTATCGTAGCATCCGTGGGTCCAGAGTTCCGCCCGAGTGACATCGTAGAATCTCAGAGAAAGAGAGAGCGCTTTGTTTTGCTTGAGAAACTCTTCATTGATGTTTTGATTACCGGGTAGGGCATGTGCATTTAAAAAGAATCTATTGAAACCTAACGTTTCGTGCACCAATGACCTAGCTATTTAGTCATTCTTACTTTCACCATTTTTGTTCCATATCTTTAATACTTCTGCTTTGATCTGGTTTTAAAAAAATCAATTACAGCTATCATAGAGACACACGAGGTACGCATACATGATGAAGACCATTTAAAATTTTTGACAAAATTAAATTAAAAAGAGGCCCATATAAGTCAGATTGTTTAGTTCTCATAGAATTTTCCTAGTGCTTCATGAAATTCGCATTAAATTGCAAAACATGGATCATACTTTCAAGATTTTGAAGGCTTAGCTCACCATCATTGGACAAATGAGAATGGAATGAAATTACAGTTCGGCTGTACTTTAACATATGCTTCGGTGTAAAGTTTTACAATTTTCAGTGCACCGAACGGTTTTTCGGTGGGAGAAAGTGCGGCTAGCGCTTAGCCTTAATATGAATCATTCGAAAAAACACGCACTGTGCCAATAATAGAAATAATATTGCAGAATCAGCTTAGAATTTTGGTTGACTATTGAGATGAAAGCTATCTCTCTATCATGAATTGGCATCATTAATAAAAAGTTTTTCATTATCTATTTTTTGATGTAGTACACGAATTAAGTAGCAATTCTGTGAATTGTACATGTAAAATTACATACATGTCTGTGATTATTGTTTGTAGCACTGGACATGATTTAGTATGGCTTCGGGAAATCCAGGGTGATAGCGGTATACTTCCCGGTTCTAGATTTTTTATCTCAGGTTCATTTAAAAATTTGTTTACTTAGATGCTAAAAAAAGCTACTGTATCAGCCAACAACAGCAAACCTCCTGTCTAGTGTGAGGCGTTCTGCTTTTCAGAATGCTCAGTTTTGCTTGACATGAATTTCCAAGCACACTGACAAGTGGGAAAATGACAGCACAGCGTCGTAGTGGTTGAATGGTTTCATTTTCAGACAAAATGAGCTTCTGAAGTAGACCGAACTTCGCCAAGGAATTTCAGATGACCATAAAAACAAAAAACTGGTCAAAAGAGTGGCAGTGGTCACTACACCGGAGGAGTCGGTAACAATTGTCTCACAAATATAAAATAAAAGTCATCCACAGTAAAATAATGAAGTGGTCAAATGATTTTTCATAAAGTTGAGTGTTTCGAAGTAGATTTTATCTAGAAAATGAGTTTGATTCGCATGAGAAATCATTAAATTTCCAAGATGACCCATAAAGGACGAAGCGAGACCAAGGAGAAGTTCAAGCAATATAATGCTACTAGTAAATACTGGCACTCTGCAATCTTTATACTCCGATATGTTTATCTCGTTATAAGCCGGATTGCAGTAGTCATGTCACTCACGCAATATCAGAGACAAGTTGCGCCTAAAAGAAACTGCAATTATGCGAGCAAGACAGAACACGAAAAACTACTGGTGGACGATTTAATCATACATAGTCAACAGGGGCGTATCCAGGATTTTGAAAAGGGGGGGTACAAAAATTAATAAATTTTTTGGCCTACCACGAAGATTATGCATATTCAACGCAAAGAAATATAATAATCATAAATAGTATAATCATAGTCGCATGTAATATTATCGATAATTTAATCTTCGCTTTCATATTCATTTTCGCTAATCCCGAATTTTGATATCCCACATTTTGATATCCCACATTTTGATATACCGTAACGTCCTAAAATTGAATTCAGTAAAACTGAACAGGTACAGATTATTATAAAACTAAACAGTGACGCAAACAGTATTATTAGTGTACGCATCTTCTACATGTATACTTCAGATATCTCGATCAGTACAGTGAAATTACAGAACAATATACAGGCACTGCAAAATACTTTTCCTGAAGAAAGAAGCTAAAAAACATAACATTTTTCTGAGCTTTACACTAATGTTTTTACGAGAGACCGTTAGGAGTTAAGTAAACGTATTACAATTTAAAGCGTGAGTTGTGCTCCGTCTTATACAAATCAATCACAGAGTCGTAATCAGTGGAATGTCTTTGTGTATTGCCAGCAAAGTCAATCTGTCAAACGTGCTTCACTCATTTTGAACGGAGGTACGTTTTCACTTGACGAAGCTTGCTGAACGACCGCTCTGCAGTCGCCGAAGTTACTGGGATTGAAGCAAACACTTTCAGTAGGATATAGATATTAGGATATAGGTCAGAATTACACGACTTCAGGACTTCCACAACGCTTGAAGGGACAATCTTGTTTAGGAATTGAATTCCATTTTCGCTGCCATCTGTAGAATTCCATCATACAAGTATCAAGACTATCTGGTAGTATGGATTATATATTTTTCAAAGATACGTTTCATATCTTCCACTATGACATCGGCAACTCGATCTGGTATGAAGTTTGACATAGATAGGGCAGTTTTTTGAAGATTCACTGAAGCGATCGTTCAGCTGTGAGATGATTGCATCAACCAAAGGATACCATGTAGCTTTTCTGTAATAATCAGTGCTGATTAAATTAAGAAGGCACATTCGAACGATATTTTTGCTTTGATGTCAGTCGTGGTGTTTCGAAACTCTGCAGAAGGATCGTCCGTAATGCACTGAAACAGCTTCACGGCTTCTGCGTAACCATTGATGAATACAATTGATTCACTTCTCTAAGACCTGAAGATGTCAGTTACATGTTGAACTTCTTCCATGGCTGCCACAAAATCTATCTTCTTAGCCTGAAGTTCGGATCGAAAGTTGTTCTGTGATTCGAAAATTTTCTTGAGTAACACGAGTCCGATTATGAAAGTTGAGTACTTGTTATCTCTATGAATGAGAGAATATTCACGATTGGAAATACTCACCAGTGGTGTTCAGATGCTCAAGTTGGAATAGTAGGCCTCATATTGGGAGAATTAAACTGATAACCAGAACTGTCGACATGGTTGCAGATAATCAAGGGAGGCGTGTGATGGCGCATTGAACACGTTCGGAAAGTTTAGAGCAAAGGAAAAGTGTCCGAAAAGACATACAAAGAACCAACATTAGCGTTGATTGATGCAATTAATGAGCTCTTATCATAAATGTACTTTGAAATAATGCAGATATTTCTTTTTATATACTTTTTGGTTGAATAACAGAAGATTTTTCAACGGACAAAAAGCTGGTTATATTTAATAATGGATATAATTCAATAAGTTTACACAGTGGAAATAAATAGGTATTAACTGAATAATGTGAATACTATACACGCTACGACACTGCAAGTCAGTGTATGACGAATTTGTTATCTTCGCTATCGGCAATGGCTATCGGTAAGAAAGCAACGTCACACTCTGACACAAGAACTCCCAGGCAAATCAAGCACTAAAGCTCAACTCCAACAGAATGTATTGAGAATTGATGTTTGAGTGCACTTTCTTCTTCATAAACTTATGTGTTAAAATCATATCTCTCAGAGGGGGGGGACATTCCCCCGTGTCCCCCCCCTTGGATACGCCACTGATAGTCAATATCTCATGAATTATTTTGAAGATTTGGTTAATTCACAATTCCAAGAAGTTTCGAAAACTTGAGTTGGCGGTCAGCCAATTTGACAATTTAAAACAAAAAAAAAGGAAAAAACACAAGAAAAAACACCGTAAAAGAAATTCTTATTAAAAACAAAACAAAAAAAAGAAAGACAGAACATGAAATAAAGAAACAGTATACTTACAAAATAAACCAAAACAAAAAAACTAAAAAATTAAAGCAATAAACAAACAAAGCAACAAAATATAAGGACATT
Organism: Prostheceraeus crozeri; assembly: GCA_907163375.1. Lineage (NCBI taxonomy): Eukaryota > Metazoa > Platyhelminthes > Polycladida > Euryleptidae > Prostheceraeus > Prostheceraeus crozeri. Next base: position 21,537 of record CAJQUW010010060.1, read on the forward strand.
AAAAAAAGAAAAAAATAAGCAAAATGCTAAAAAAGTAATAAAAATAAAAAAAAAAATCACAAATAAAACAACAGGTATAAGTCATTTTTTTTTCTTTCTCACCCCCCCAAACACACACACACTACCACACAAACACACCACCAACCCCCCACCCCCCCCCCCCCACCCCCCCTGGGGGAAACCAATAATATAACCAGAAAGTATAATATAAACAAAAATAAAAAAAACTAAAAAAAAAAAGACAATGATACTAAAAAAGAAACAAACATTGTGAAAACACCGTATGGAAAAACAAAAAGGAAAAAAATTAACCACCATAAAATTCAAAAAAAAACAAAAAAAAAAACACTATAAATAGACATACTAATAAAGTAGCCCTCCTCGAATGTCGAACTGAATTAAAGCCTCTCTTGGTCGACCAAATGACCTTGCCACGAATTTCAATGAAGCGGATAGGAGTTGTCTGGTCTAAACCTAGTTGTTTATGTTCGATGTCTATGAAGTGCACCTTCTGTATTGCTATCATGATCAGGCGGTTCCTTGGTAATTTCTTCCAAACTGAAATAATTGCTTATGGAGTTGATTCAACAAAATCGAAACTGTGTACATATTGGGGATGTAGTGAAAACTGAGTCGCTAATCTACCTAATTTACATATGGTGATAGTTTAGTGCAATTCGATGTCTATGATGTGCTTCTATCCTTCATGCATCTTGGATATTGTAACTTGCTTGTGGTTCTACGCTAGGAGCTACTGCAGTCTTTATAGCACTTACCATTAACGGGGGCGTCGATCCGGGCGAGTTGTCTTCGGCCTGGTCCTCCCAGCGTACACGCAGTCGCCGAGGTGAAGCGGTGCCTATACTAGGCGGGTGTCTCCACGGGCTTGCCGGTGGGTCGATCTCCTTAACGGTCGGCTTCCGTCGAGGCGAGTCTCCCGATTTGGTTCGGGGTAATTCTCCCGGCTGTCGTCGGGGTGAAGAAACAGCGGCCTCAGAGTCTCGTGGCTCCGGATTTAATTAGCAGCTGTTTGTGCACGGGAAACAATCTCCTCCGCTAGAATAAGAGATGTCATCGTCGTCAATAAATTCATCACTGCATTCTGCCATGTTGACCGGAATTGCTAGAACAAGCAATCCCGACCAAGATCACAACAAGAAAACTCTGCTCACCTGAACATTGCTAGCTGGTAGTAAAAACAATTCCCGCGAAAAGTACAGGCAATTAAAAAAGTAGTGCAGTAAAAGTCAATAAAAATTAGTTCACTTAAAGACCCCTACCTTACACTATCCCCTCCTCCACGAAGATTGAAGAAGGTCTCGCTCCTGCGAGCGGTGCCAGTCTACACACGAGGTAGACGTGGCGGATGATCCGCTCCGCGTATCGCGCAAGTGCCCCCCCCGGTGGCGCTCCGCCGCAGTGTAGTGCGGGTCTCCCGTGTTCACCACGGACGGCTTGTAATGTATTGGGGTAAAGAAGCATGCCCCTACATTGTTGATACTGTGAAGGCGATCTCTCATGCGCCGGTCGTGACCGAATTTGTCCGCGGGCGCGTCGATGAAGAAAAAAAAAAATAAAAAAAAAAACATCGGGATGCCGGAGAACTTCCGCTGAAGTTCCTCGTTCAGGGAACGGAACCCGGCCCGGACTTCCTCGATGCTTCTCGCCGAGCGGTCATTTACTCCTACACCCACGACGATTGCGGCAACGTCCATTGCGGCGCACATCGCATTGGCGTACAGTGTTTGCAGCTTGCGCTGCTCGGAGACCCGGTCTCGCAGTCGAGCGATATGGGGCAGCGGTTTTTAAAAAGGCAGGCGGGTGAAGTTGGAATCGACCAACCACCAGCGTCATTTTGCGGCTGTCTCGGCTTGCATCCACCGGTTGCCGGGTTCGGGCTGCAGGAGATCTTGACCTCGTCCGTAAGTCTTTCCTGGATTCTGCGTCCATTCGCCGCGCTTGGATCCTCCTCATTGCAGGATGGATATCCTTCCGCATCCTATCCCTCACCCTGTCTCGCGAATTGCCGCGGTTGGGTGGTCTTGCCCTGTCTCGCGAACTCTCGCGGTTGGCCCTGAGGACTTGGAGGACATTCTTCGTGATCTCGGATGTCATCCGGTCGATGGTGTCCTGCACGAGGCTTGAGTTGGTCGACGGCTGGTCGTCGCTCCTTCTCACGCTCCGTGGTGGTCGCAAGATGGAGCGTGGTTTGATCGTTGGCTGCGGGTCTCGCGGTTGCAGCTGGGAGAAGCGTTTGACGCCATCTCGGCAACTTGGACAGTAGCTGGGGGTGGTACCGTACCCACCCGGTCCAGCGCTCCTCGGTGGCCTTGATCCGCCTGGACGTCTCTGATTGGCTGCGGAGACTTGTCAGGATCAACATAAAAACTTTCCAAAAGAGGCCCTCGGCGACCGAGTTGATCCATCCCTTCCCGGTTTTGGATAGGCCGAACTTTGAGATGCGGGGGGCATCGTGTGTCGTGGAGGCAGTGGTTGACCACACTGTACCTCCAGGACCTCAGCAGATCCTGAGGGATCCTCCCCTCCCCAAAATTGATGGCTCCGACCAACTGCTCCTCCTCCTCGTCTGACTGGAATGACAGGTGAGAGTTGGACAGATGTCGGAATCGAAGTCCGAGTCTAGGATAGGGTCGGAGCTTATATCAATTAACTTCTCCTAATCCTATCTCGTCTGACATCCGACGGCTGGTCCTGAGTCTTTGCTCGTCTAGGTAAATCACTTCCTCATTCTCGATTGGGTCTCCAGACGTTGAGGATTAGACTCGCTGTCGTCATCACTGTAATAAGCCAATGCTCGTCGATGTTGACGGGATTGGTCTCTCTACTGAGGGAGGGGGAACAGTGTTTTTAGTCTGTCCGACATTGTAAGGAGGAGGAGTCTGTGTGTAAATGTTCGGATCTCGGGCAACTGGTTGGAAATGCAACCTTCCTTGTCTTTTTGTCAGTAATTCAATATTCTGACGTTCCTAGGGCATGGCTTTACTTCGTTGAACATGCACAACAAGGGTTCTTCCCGGTCTCGCTGGGTTTTGCGGATTTCTATGTGTGGTCCGGCCTTGGCACTCGTGTCACTATAGTATGGTCCATCCCATGGCCTTGAAAGTTTTGCGGCACTTACCAGGTCCAGGGAGTCCTATTTCTGTACCATACTAGATTCCCGACTTTATTGGTGTGCACTTTCGTGAGCGTGCGTATCATTGGGTCTTCTGGTGTTGCTTAGCTAGGATAAGGTTTTTGCGAGCCCCGCGTCGGCAGCTGCTTTCAGACTCTCCTGTATCCACTAGCATAATCTCAGCTCATATGTTGGCGCTGGATACCGAATCGAAGAGAATGTCCCATCGGGAACCTTAACTCCCTACCTATGGCTAGGCGAGAGGGGGAATACCCGTGGAGTGATGGACATTCGATCTGTAGACCCACATACAATAAATGGATTGGTGTCGTCCCAGTTGCGTTTCTATCTTGGCGCAGCATGTAGTGAAGCAGCAAAATTTTTCATGCAGTGCGGTTAAAAATAATCTCTCTACCGCCGCCGTTAGTAGAGGGTCTGTATGGTGAAGAAACGGATCTTTTTAATTGCTAGCACCTTGCAGAAGTGCTGGAATACTGCCGACTCGAATTCTTTGCCCTGGTTCACAGACAAAATTTCCTTCGGAACACCGTTATTCTGGTGATCCAGCTTGTGGAGAACTGGGCATCTACCCACATGTTTTGCAGTGTGCTGGTGGTAAGGGCACAGACCTCTGCCCAACGGGTAAAATGTCCACCATAACCAGGATGAAACGATTTCCTTTCAGCGTTGTTGGAAGGGGTTCCGACGATATCCAGCCGCTATGCGGTCGGAACGCCTCGCTTGACTCAATGGGTTTGTAGTGGGCTACCGTTTCCCTTTGGATTAGGACCCGGCATTTGCCCACAGAGCTCCACAGGTGTCAACCTCATTCGCTTTATTTGCGTTTTCCATTCTTTGGCAACCAGAACCGAGATTTAATTTTCCTGGTACGTAGTGGCGCCTTAGCGTTGTTGGCCTCCGTGGATGGGATTGGTCATGATTACTGGTGAATAGCAATACATTCTCCACTCTGGTGGGAGGACTAGACGCCAGTCGGTGTCCGTCAGCTTTTTGATATGTAAGCCATGCCCTTCAAAAATTTTTGATTAATAGTCAACAGTGCTTGATGTAATCTTGCTGAAATGCGATATTGTTGGCGTTTGATGGGGGTTGTCTTCCTCCGTGATCCGACACGAGTGCCCCACCAGCCAGGCACTTATCTCTGCCGTCGGCAGGTATGCTTGTTGTGCTTGTAGGAGGTCCCCTGCAGTCAATGAGAATTGGCCACTGATTAACGAAATTTGCGCCAGCATTCGGTTCCGCAAGAGGGGCATTCTCCGTGGCGCCTGTGTGGTCGCCTGGATAGAGCATCGGCATTTGTGTGCTTAGGGTTGGACCGGTATTCAATTGAGAATCGATATTCTTGCAATTTTTTGTATCCAGCGTGCACCTGTCAGTAGGGCTCTTTGAATGACATATCCAGGTGAGAGCTCTGATGTCAGTCCTCAGAATGAAATGCTTGCCAACAGATAAGGACGGAACTCGTGAACGATCCGTAGGACCATGGCTAGCTTTTTCCTTGCGTGTAAGCAGTAATTGAGCTCTGCTTTGTCAGCAGCGACTCAACGCTACTACTCGCTCGAGATCATCAGGACATTTTTGGGGACATCACAGTCTCCGATGGCTTTTTCAGAAGCGTCTGTGTGAGGATAAGATCCTGCGTTTCTTCTGAGACATCAGGTAATGTTAATATTGGGGCACTACTGCGCTGAGCGGAGTTCTTCGAAAGCGGTTTGGCATTCGGTTGTCAACAAATCTTGCATTTTTCCAGTGGTGAGGCGATGTAATTGCCCAGCAGTTTTGCAAACCTTGAATAAATCTACGATATTATGAACTGCAGGTCCCTATGAAACTCCTCGCTCATCTTGGTTTTAGATCGGAAAGTTGATTATTCTCTCAATGTGATGGGGTCTGTGTGACTCCCTTGCGAGAGACTACATGTCCAAGTTATTTAACTTAGGATTTGAACCACTGCGCATTTCTCTTGATTCTTTCAAATTCGCTTCTCTCCGTGATCCAGGCAGCTTATCTCTGCCGTCGGCAAGGTATGCTTGTTGTGCTTGTAGGAGGTCCCCTGCAGTCAATGAGAAGGGCCACTGGATTAACGAAATTTGCGCAGCATTCGGTTCGCAAGAGGGGCATTCTCCGTGGCGCCTGTGTGGTCGCCTGGATAGAGCATCGGGCATTTTTGTGTGGCTTAGGGTTGGACCGGTATTCAATTGAGAATCGATATTCTTGCACCCAATTTTTGTATCCAGCGTGCCACCTGTCCAGTTGGCTCTTTTGAATGACATTAAAGGCCAGGTGGAGAGCGCTATGGTCTTGTCCTCAGAATTGAAATGCTTGCCTTAACAGATAAGGACGGAACTCGTGAACGAAGTAGACCATGGCTAAGCATTTCCTTGCGTTTGTAACGCAGTAATTGCGCTCTGGCTTTGTCAGGCAGCGACTCCCATACGCTATACTCGCTTCGAGATCATCAGGACATTTTTGGGACAGCACAGCTCCGATGGCTTTTTCAGAAGCGTCTGTGTCGAGGATAAAAGATCCTGCGTTCTCTGAGAAATCAGGTGGTAATGTTAATATTGGGGCACTACTGAGCTTGAAGCGGAGTTCTTCGAAAGCGGTTTGGCATTGGTTGGTCCAAACAAATCTTGCATTTTTTACCAGTGAGGCGATGTAAGTGCCCAGCAGTTTTCGCAAACCCTTGAATAATCTACGATATTGATAACTGCAGAGTCCTATGAAACTCCTCAGCTCATTTTGCGTTTTTAGGAACGGGACAGCTTTGATTATTCTCTCAATGGTAGAGGGGTCTGTGTGAACTCCCTTGCGAGAGACTACATGTCCAAGGTATTTAACCTTAGATTTGAACCACTGGCATTTCTCTGGATTCAGGTTGCAAATTCGCTTCACGGAATCTCTGCAGGACAGCCTGCAGGTTTAGCAAATGATCCTTAAATGTCCTCCCATGACTATGGTGTCATCGAGGTAACGAGGCAGGCTGACCATGTCAGACCGGCGAGTACATTATTCATCAGACGCGCAAAAAACAGCTGGACCATTCGTCACCCCCATAGGGAGGACGTTAAATTCATATAGGCCGCGGTGGGTGGAGGAGAAAGCAGTTTTTCTCTTTGGACTGCTCGTCCAGAGGTACCTGAAAATAACCAGACTTCAAGGTTCTAGGACTGTGAAATAACGTGATCCCACTTAAAGGCGTCGATACTCTCGTCTATACGAGGTATGCGGGATATGCGTCTTTGACAGTTATCTCATTCAGCTTCTGAAGTCAACGCAACAACGAAGAGATCCGTTCTTTCTTTTTCACTACCAGAATGGGAGCTGACCAGGGACTGTAACTGCGGGTCGAATTACATCTATCATTGATGAGGTCAATCTAGCATCGTGTCTTACCTCAGACCTCTGGTGTGGCGGTACTCGGCGCCCCGGAATTTTGATTGGAGCGTGGGGTCCGGTGTCTATCTGATGATATAATAGAGTTGTGCGACCCAATTTCTTACCTTTCTCTACAAATACGTCTTCATCAGGGAGCGTAACACTTGGGCCGGCCTCCTCATTTCTCCTCCGTGTTGAGGTCTGTCTCGTCCAACTGTGTTGTAGCTGCTTCTATATTTGTAGGTGAAGCTTCAAAACGTTTACTTGGTCTGTTTGATTCCGCCGACTCTGCCAAAACCTCGATTGGTTCTATAGTTGCAATTTCGGCGACCGGCAGGTAGTCGGACATCAGCATTAGTAATGTTCATTAGCTTGAAGCCAGGTTTGGTTGTCTCTGGGCTCGCATACGGCATTTGCCAAGAGGACACCGTCTGGTAACTGATCTCGCTGAGCGGTGAGTAAGTGAGGGAAGGAATAGGAAATTCTGCGCACTTCCCCAGACGATATGCGACACTCTTGGGAGGAATTACGTATCTTGTACTAGATGCACACTCACCTGGTATGTTTCGACTCTCCTCAGGATCGGTGTGCTGATTGCTCTATTGAAAGATAAAACGTGTTACTTACCCAGTCAGCGCATCCTCCATATAACATAATGAAATCCAGTCCGATAATTATGGGACTCCTGAGGCGTTCACAGACTATAAATGTCTGGTTGAAAACATTCGCCCGCGACTTCTATGGGTATATTAACTTCTGCAATAGGTTTGACTTTGGAACAGTCTGGCTGGTCAAACTTTGGCATCTCCTTGCGGGTGTACGAAACGCCTGTTTCTCGACACGTTTCAACATCAATCACGCCCCCTTACGATCTGCTCCGGAATCTAACATAGCGGTACGCGGTTTATGGTTTAAAAGCAGTTGAATAACGTTACAGTTCGGGGTCTGGATTGTGACATCAGACGGTTTCTCACCGGCTGCGGAATCAGTCCGTCCGTCCACGGAGTGTTCCAGCCTCAGTGGTTTAAATACCTATTTTCCCGAAATGGACAGTTTCCTCATGAAATGTCCTTCCTCTCACATTTGAAACATTTCACTTGTTCATAGTTCTCTCCTCTCCAGAAAAAGAGCGTCTTGGACGGGGGTAGGAGGCCGTAGTGCCGTACAGGAGATGGACTCCTCCGTACTTCACGTTAAGTTTGGTGGAGTAGGCGGTCGGATAGGGGACAAGCTCCTGCGAACATCTGCGGATCGATAGGGTGGCATATTTTTCTGGAAGGATGACCCTGACAGTGGAAATGATCCTCCCGTAGGCCTACTTACTTCGACCCTTGAGTCCGAATTGAGCAGACGATTCTTTTTTATTCAAATCTGCTGCGTGATAGAGATGCTCTATCGAGAGGGGTGGGCTGAACGTGAAATGTCGAGAGAGTTCGACATTGCTAGTGCCGGCAAGCATTCTTTGAAGAATAGCCTCCTCCTGTTTCCAGGAAGGTTGAGCCGGAAAAGCAATCCTTACTAATGCCCCCCCCCCCCCCCCCCCCCCCCCCCCACCCCCCCGTCCCCCCCCCCCCCCCCCTACCCCCCCCCCCCCCCCCCCCCTGCCCCCCCCCCCCCCCCCCCCCCCCCCCCCCCCCCCCCCCCCCCCCCCCCCCCCCCCCCCCCCCCCCCCCCCCCCCCCCCTTTCCCCCCCTCCCCCCTTTTTTTCCCCCCCCCCCCCCCCCCCCCCCCCCCCACCCCCCCCCCCCCCCCCCCCCCCCCCCCCCCCACCCCCCCCCGCCCCCCCCGCCCCCCCCCCCCCCCCCCGCCGCCGTAATTCTCCCTCAAAATCTTGCAAATCTTCAGAATTCCTTTGATACCTGGAATAAAAAAGTTCTTGCGCCCTCGACATATTAATCGGTATAACGTATTTCCTCCTCAGAGACTCGACAAGCATATCAAAACTGTTTAGCACCTCATCGGTCGATGTTGCACGAACTCGAATGGTTTTTATTTTTTGTTTTTTTAAATTTTTTATTTTTTTTTTAAATTTGTTTTTTTTTTTTTTTTTTTATTTTTTTTATTTGTTTTTTGATTTTTTTTTTTTTTTTTTTTTTTTTTTCCCTTGTTTTTTGTGTTTTTTTGTTTTTTTTTTTTTTTTTTTTGTTTTTTTTTTGGTTTTTTGTTTTTTTTTTTTTGTTTTTTTTTTTTTTTTTGTTTCTTTTTTCCTTTTGACTTTTTTTTTTTGTTTTTTTTTGTTTTTTTTTTTTCTTTTGTTTCGTTTTTTTTTTTTTTTCTTTTTTTTTTGATGTTTTTTTTTTTTTTTCTTTTTGTTTTTTTTCTTTGTTTTTTTTTTTTATTTTTTTGTTTTGTTCTTTTTTTTTTCTTTTTTTGTTCCCAACTGGGAACAGAGTCTATGAATTCTCTCCTGCGGAGGATAGGTATCCAAATACATAGATACTCGGCGAAACCATATGTCAAAATCTTCACCAGATTTTTTCCCCTGAAAAATTGGTACATTTTTCATGCTCAATTTTTCGTACTTACCTGTCCGCTCTCTCGGTAGGCTGCTGTCTATCGGTGGCTTTGAGTGTTCCCGGTATTTCATCAGTAGACACTGCACAACTTGCTCAAAAGAACAGTGACCAAGACCCCCAGGAAAAAAATCACACAAGCACTCGATAACGTTGTCTCCTAATTTTGCGGCAAAAATAGGGTAACGCTCGGCCTCTGGATAAGTATTCATAGCGGCACTTATCCGTTGATAGTAAATAGAAAAATTACCTCCGTCAAATACGGGAAATGCGTTGAGTGGAACACGCAAACCATGTTGACGTGTCTCTAGCGTGAATCCCACCGCTGCCACCAGTGTAACTTGCTTGTGGTTCTACGCTAGGAGCTACTGCAGTCTTTATAGCACTTACCATTAACGGGGGCGTCGATCCGGGCGAGTTGTCTTCGGCCTGGTCCTCCCAGCGTACACGCAGTCGCCGAGGTGAAGCGGTGCCTATACTAGGCGGCTGTGAAGTGTCTCACGGGCTTGCCGGTGGGTCGATCTCCTTAACGGTCGGCTTTCCGTCGAGGCGAGTCTCCCGATTTGGTTCGGGGTAATTCTCCCGGCTGTCGTCGGGGTGAAGAAACAGCGGCCTCAGAGTCTCGTGGCTCCGGTTTAATTAGCAGCTGTTGTGCACGGGAAACAATCTCCTCCGCTAGAATAGAGATGTCATCGTCGTCAATAAATTCATCACTGCATTCTGCCATGTTGACCGGAATTGCTAGAACATAGAACAAGCAATCCCGACCAAGATCACAACAAGAAAACTCTGCTCACCTGAACATTGCTAGCAGGTAGTAAAAACAATTCCCGCGAAAAGTACAGGCAATTAAAAAGTAGTGCAGTAAAAGTCAATAAAATTAGTTCACTTAAAGACCCCTACCTTACAATATCTACTCCATAAAGGCCCCAAAATTATCATTCTGATTGAATCATTTGATCACTCATCACTTAGCTACGTATTATCTGTGATTTGGTCTAAAATTCTCAATCAACCCATCAGTCAAAGATGAAAAGTATGATAATTCAAGATTAAAAAAGACACTGGTGTAGCTGCTTGTTTGTTTGTGTCATTCTGCTTTTGCATGATCTCTTTGAATTAGTTGACTTCACTGCTACATTAAAACCTGATCGAACAAATTAAACAGCTGTTTTACTAGTTACTAAGACGGCTAATATAGCATTTTCGATGGGTGACAGTCAAGAACCTACTGATGCCCAGAAAAAGAATGCAGAGTTTGTTCGAGGTCAGCCCTTTGAAGTAGGACCGCGGTATACCAACCTGGCTTACATCGGAGAGGGAGCTTATGGCATGGTTGTGTAAGTACTGTTGCAACTCATAGTGGTAAATATTCGGTGTTTCGCTGAAAATAAATATTATTCTTAAAATAACACGAAACTCAGTGAACTTAAGGGGTCTTATTCATTACAAGAGGCTAAACTTACGCTGTACCAACACAATTGCAGGTACTGCATGCACATATCTCCGATCATTCAATGTGTCGAGCGTCTTTATTGAATTCAGCCTTAATGAACGTCATTATTGAATTTCATAATTGAAATTGTTTATCCGACTATTGCCATGTAGCAGCATGGTTTCAGTTATCTAGACTCTGACTCAAACTTGCATGATGTGTCGCTTCACTGCATTGGTGGACGAAGTGTAGTGTGGAAAACCTGACATTTGTCTGCATGCACTAAATGATATATGAAATGCTGTTTGTCCTCATTCGCTCTCAACTTCTGAAAACCACCGAATACAGATGCCGATTGCGCCAATATTTTTATTTCGAAGCCTCCTGATGAAGGGCTTGCAACAGATTTCGTAATCGCTTTATCATCGCATTCTATGTATAGCATATTGATGAGGCCATACATGTTGAAAAACAACATGAACCTACTGTAGGAGGTAGCGGTATTGCCTATTGATTAGTTTGAATTTTTTAAAAGGATATCGAACAGAAGGTAGAGGGCCTAGAATTCACAGGCCATTCGGTTTAGCAGCAGGTAATATTAGTGAAGGACTATTGGAAGATGGAGGCTACAGCGAAACAGCTGATTTCCCAGGCTACAGAATCTTTCAGGTTGACTGCAAATGCAAAATTTCTGCATACACTAGTCTAAGAATGTAAGGGAAGAAAGGCTTGTTATGAACACTCACCTCGACTGACATGAGATTTCAGTTACACCGAGTGAATAAAAAAACAGCTCTGTAAAATGGCTTCGTGGCCGTACTGCAGTGTACTGTCACATACTAAAATACCCTTTACATCTTGCTGAGGTGGCCATACGGCTAAGGGAGCAGTCTAATCGTGTGTGAAACCTGCATATCTGTGCATGCCGGGAGACATTCCTATGCAAAATGTTCTGCGAAGAGGACTAAGCTGTGAAATTTTGATCAGAGGAAAGATAGTGGTGAACAGAAAGTTAGTGTTCTGCGTGTGTGTCTGAGTTATGTGAAGTGAAGATGGGGATGCAGTTGATGACTGAATTACACTTCGTGTAGTATCTATGCGCATTGATTTGATACTTGTTTATTGCGTATTTTGGCTATGATGCTATTGCATGTTCGGTCGGTTGGCGCAGTTTTCTAAATCAACATTAACTCAGCTAGTGCCATCATTTAAACTTGGGACCAAGAATTTCCTCAAACAAAAGGATAGAAAATGGGATTACTTTGGATAGACAAAGGGCAAATATCAGATCTATGCTTATTAGATTGTCTGCGTCAGAAACCTGTTAGCGCATGTCAATATTGCATTGTTCTGGGAAAGCTGATGCGCATCTGCTATAAGCGCACCTGCGCAGTGTGATAACCTTGCAATGTTGAGTGTGATAATTTGCTGCGAGTGACTTCCTTGTAATGTACTCACATGATTGCACTGTGTGCATTGACTGCGTGTTTTTTTAGAGCGGCTGTAGCTCGTTAGCGAGAATTTTCCCCTATAAGATTCTGAACTCATTTCTCCACCCTCTTGAGAAGGATGAGATGTGTTTGTGGAACGCTGACCCACAAATGAACACTCCAGTGGACGCATAGTGAACTTATAAAATTGCAGACAGTTTCATGGTTGAACTGCTGGCACGATAGAGGCTTTCAGTGCACAGAGCTGCCTTGATGCACCTAAGCACTGGATTTGCGGCAAACGGCGCTGTGGCTTTCTGGTAGAATGTTTGCTCTGCATGCCGGAAGCCTGGTGCCATGGTTCTAGCCATATACTTTTAAAGTAGTCCTCTTGCCAAACACTTAACGCTAAGTAGTGAGATTTTCATAAATAGAAACTCGTCTACAAGGAGGAAAGACGTCTCGCCTACTGTGCTTACTAGTATTAACGAGATTTATTTTTTTTGCATAACACGCATATTTCTTAGCAGTCTATAATTCAAAAAAGGAAGTGGGTCATTTTTCTTCGGTTCTTTTATCTGACGTTTTTGATGAGGTATCGGTCATCATCCCCCACGCCATAGCTGAATACAGATTTACTCGAAAGTTCACCACCATTCAAAATTCTTTCATGATTACCTTCCAACAACTCATCTAAGCACTCTAAGACATTTTTTCAATAAAATCTTGGGAACCGTTTTCAAGTGATGTCCTTTTTTCAAAATGGCCGCCAAAAATAGTAAAAATGGCATGCCGACTGAAATTGACCGAAGAAGAAATTGTCTGACATGAAAAGCTCCTGTAAACTTTGTCTCTTACAATTCCTTTTCGGAATGATGGCTCACGGATCATCGTACCCCTGCTGCTGGTGCGACATTGCTCAACCAAACCTGCATCGTGAAGGCAGGAGCAGAACTGTAGGAAACATCTCCGAAAAAGTCTGGGCCTGGTATGATGCCAGCGCAGATCCAAAATGCGCGAAAAAGCAGGGAAATGTCATTCACGCGCCAGTTATTAAAAAAAGATCCTGACCTTGAAGTGATTGACATCCTACCTCCCCCTAAATTGCACCTGATGATGGGTGTTGCAAGCACCCTCTTCAACGAAACCAAGAGAAGGTGATCTGGTGTTGGCGAGGAGTGGCCAAGAGATGCCACGTGGAACGTGACGGAATTCATGGCGGCACATTTTGTGGAAATGCGTGCAGCGTGCCATACTTATCTATCGAAATTGGACATTCTGCAAGCGTTCTGTCCTTTAGGGTGCATACCTTTTTTGACGGTTCTCCGCATTTTTCAAAGGGTTGTGAGTGCATGCTTTAGCACTCAATTAGATCCCAAGTACAATGACGAAATATTGAATCTCAAACAAGCTTGCATGGATCTATATCTACCAGAATGCGTTACTCCCAAGATTCATGTGATGTTGCTTCATGTTCCAGAGTTTTGTCGCCGGAAGCGCGAAGGATTAAGTAAATAGAGTGAACAAGCCAATGAGTCAGTTCACAGCGATTTCCGCAAAACATGGTGCAAACACAAAGTTCCATCAGCCACACCAACTATTCTGAGAGACTTCTGAGAAGTGTCTTAGAATGCAATGGTAGACATTTGCAATAACAAGTTCGTAGAATTTAACCCTAAATGGCTCTATGTATGTCCAAATGGAGTGAGATGGTATGGCCATATATTGAGGAGGGATGAAAGTATTGCTTTGAGGAGAGCGCTGAACTTTAATGTTGGGGTAAGTGAAAGACAGGACGACCCAAGAAAATGTAGAAGACGCAAGTGGAGGAGGAATGTCGTAGGATAGGCCTGACGAAAAAGGACGCATTGGACAGAGAGAAATGGAGATGAGGTGTGAAGGCGATTGCGGCATGATAAGGTACATCCGGCCAACCTCGGACACGGGAAATCACCGGATCAAAACTGTATAACTAACTAACTAACTGTATCAAATTGCTCGCAATTATTGTAATTTAGAAGCGCAATTCTATTTTGGTCGGTAGCACTATACGACTCTTACATACACGTGTTCAAGAACACATTTCTAGCGAATCAGCTCAGTGTTGAAACACAGTCGTAGTTGTAACAGTAATAACAATAATATTTCGGTGACAATCTTGGCATCTGACAACGACAATTGCAACCTCAGAATTAGAGAAGCAATCTTTATCAAATGATCAACCCAGAAATTTGTAGCAAAGAAGAATGAGAAGCCTTCGCAGACCTTTAATGCGTTTAACACTTACCTTCAGTGGGCCTCTGTCATTCCTGATTTGTGTCGCCGACATTATCTTTGGTTCTATCGACAACACAGAAGATATTATAGAGGCCCACTTTCTTCCTTTCATTCGAACTCTTGATTTTCATCATTAGTATAGATATGCTAATTTGCTTGTCTACATGAATTTTCAATTGTCTCCCTGAATAATCCTTCTTTCTGACGATGACTAAAGAACTGGTCGAAATACAGCCTTTAAAAGCTTACAACTAAAAGAAATTTTCAAAAACTTAAATGGATTCTTAAATGGAAACTTAAATGGCTTTTGTCAACCTCAAGTCGAGTCGAGTCGGGCAAAAATTTCATAGATATTGAGAGGCAAAAATCGGTTAAGGCCTACTTAGGCTAATAAAAGCAATAAGGAGAATAAGGAAATAAGGTATATGGTGACACACAGATCGAGTGAGTGGGTTATCGATTGTTAAGTATAAGTAATTGTGGACATTCGACATACACTAAAGAAATTTAAAAAATTCCATGCATGCAATCATTTGTTCTTGCAATCAAAGTTTTTGTTTAAGCTTTGTTTGTATTTTGCCATGTAGGCATATTATGCAATAATTAATAAGCGAGTGTGCCACAATTCTGAATACCTGGCAGGGATTACTAGTAGAGCGCATTGGCTAAGTAACAACGTCTACGTCACCTTATTCTTATTTTCTCCTCGTTTATTGTCTCATCTTCCCCAGGTTTGAGGGTTGGACCCTGAGTCACCAGGAGGATCCATTGATTCGAATAGTAACAGATGAGATGACTGATGAATCACTTTAGTCAACAGCGTGTTAAGGCAATGACTCCGCTACAGGAATTTCTACAGACAAATGAACTGGATAATGTTATACCTTATGCAACAGCGATATCTACATGCAACACTCCGGGTAGCCTTCCGGGTATAATATTAAGATATTGTTGATATTGTGTACGTTTTTTAATATGAAGATGATGGATGTCCGCCAAAGAAAGCATGTAAGAAAGGTGGTATACAAAAATCAGCGGGAAAGAGGAATGGACGAATTATGACCCTTTTCCTCATGAAATTTGCAAAACAGTTCGTCCTTTTTCAATTAGCTCAATATACATTGCATAAGACGGATCACATTCACTACGTCACCAAACTTATCCCTTAAAAAGTCGAAATGACAATTCGTTTGACTTCGAGAAATTTATTATAGTACAGTAATATGACAGTATTGTGATGTGACCTACTATGATTCTCAATGGGAGTTAAATTGAAGGACTGACGGCGACGCTATTGACTAACAGATATATGAAGTCGAAGATGTATGTAGGCGAATGCCAGTGGCGAAGTGGTTCTTCCTGAGGTTTAGTCAATTAGTCATGTGGTCCAGTGAAAAATAAGAAGGTACAGAAATTAAGTACATAACATTGGGATTCACAAGTTGAGCAGCCTCGCCTGGTTATTCGGGAACTCAGGTTAGCGGTGGAGAAAATCCTGCATTGGTCTGGCCTGTGTAAGTGGCTCCGAAATTCATCACCGTGAGATGAAATGAGAGAAATTCACTCACTCACTCAATCGATTTTTACGTGACACGGTGCAGCCACGGAGAGAGATAGGAATAATTAATCGTCTCCTTTGATGTGATTGGCCGTCGTTAAATGTGACTGAATTTAGAGAACATTTCATTGCAACTAAAACAATATTGCCGCGACCAGGCTGTGACCAAAACATAATACTGAATAAAAACGGTAAAGTTATAAGTCATTGAAGAAATTCATTGTAATCGAAATAAGAAAGCTATGCAAACACGGTATTGTTTTACGCATGTTCGCCAACTTGACTAGAATACTCATAATCGTTCAAGTATTCGTCGAATCGTTCGAGTACTCGAACGGTAGAACGGTATAGCAAGATGTTGAGTCGAGTACTTGAGCCCTTAAAGTCAAAATTCGAGTCGATTCGAGTGCTCGACTCGACTCGACATTTTCAAGTACTCCCAGGGCCCTACATTATAATCTACTTTGTGACCGGAAGTTAAGTAGTGCTCGTACATCAACGCACAAGCCAGTCTCTGAAAACCAGCCGTGTGGATTTAATCAGCAAAAACATCTACTACAGCGGTTGGATGTTGTTGGAGAGAATCGATCTCATCAAGGAGAACATCGACTGTCCTAATCGGTTGATGGAGAGCGATAGAGGAAAAACTGATAAAAAATTAACGAAGGCGCGAATCCGCTGTACTATAATCCGAGTACTCATGCGCTGGATCCGCTGTCTTGCATGAGAAAGATTTTGGGGTTTCGGAGTCAATCTTCATATGTTTGCAACAAATGCTTTGTTGAGAAATCCTATTGCGAGCCATGAATGATACATTTACACGACATTTCGGATAATATGACCCAATAAAACCCTTTATCAACTGTCGATAAATGAAGAAAAGTACAAAATTCCTAAGAAAGTAAGCTCATCGGGGTGAAAAAAATTGAAGTTCATGCATTGTTTTTCATTCATATTGATAAACGTAGATTTATAGACACGTGAACGTTGTTGCTTTGGACAGCAAGATAATTAATACTAGCAAAATTGCGAACAGAGTTTACATGCTCTGACATTATTGCGACATACTATTATCGCGAAGCTACTGTTTTATCTTTTTCATTTTATCTCCATTTATGCACAATCATAGAATTAGATAAAATGATGTTTTGTTAATTAGTACATTTAAATTTTGTGCGTTTAAAGGCATGTATTGTACGTGTTATTATTATGTAAGACATTTGATTCAATTTCTAAGTCTTTATATACTAATTGCGTTAAAATAGCAAAAACGAGATTTTATTCTCAAAATTAGTAGCTTGCGATGTTGTTACACTGCATATTGTACACTTTTACACTTGTGCAATCGTGCAAGCAACTTAGGAACATTCTCAGACAATCAAACTTAATGCAGGGGACAAACTTTATTTGGTGAAACTCGGTCACGCGACACTTGTATTGACCCGCCATGGAAGTTGTTGGTCACTAGTCACTACTGTTGTATGGGAATAGTTATATCGGCATTTCATCGTTGTGCAATGTGTTGATCCACCATTATATCACATCCTGCATTGATCCTAAGCATATCGTCAGCTGTGATTCTTAGTTTCTTGGATAATGTTTAATGTGTGCTCCCAGTTCACGTCTCGCAACATCGACATAAGTCCCTGTTTAAAGTTGCAGTCATATCCGAAGCAAATATGAAATGCGCAATAAGTATATTTAATGAAATTTCTGCAGATATTCAACAAATCCCACTTATTACAATACTGACATGCAAAAGTAGTATTTGTTGAATACCCTCAGAAATTAAGAAAGATATTATAATTGCGCATCTCAGCTTTGGAGAGGTTTTTTCAGGTTCTCTTCCAATTAAAATACTTCAACACGTTGGTCTGTTTTTGAATGCAGCACTCGACTTTTCCTTGTGGGCTGAGATGTTGACGGTACACCATTTGACCCGAACTTTATAGCTGAATCTATGAGTGGAGAAGAAAACATAATTTGAATCGTAATCGGTGAACTAAGAGGATTTCACTGGAAGAAAAGACGAGAATTAGGATTGCAAAATGATCACTCTGTTTCTCTTTGAATATACATGACAAAATTTTACATTTTCAATCACCTTGAAACAGTTGAGAAGTTTGGTAATTTTGAGGTAGCATGACATGCAGCCGTCGCAGGGGGGATACCAAGAACCCAATACATCGACAACATTACGAAGTGGTCAGGACTCAGCGTTCAACAACTGAAAAGGACGACGTGTGATCGCAAGTTGTCGCACGTTTGACAGTTGATCGCAATACAACGGGTCGGTTGAAGTTCAGCAATGAATATATCGCATAAAGTAAAGTAAGTAATTTCGATTGCGAAGTTACCATATTACGCATGCATGTTAATATACTGCGTGACAAAAAATCTTAACACTTAAAATTATAAGGATCATTATTTTCATTAATGAAGTAGCATCAAAACTGTAGCTTTAAATGATAAAAATTTATTTCACACATATCTAGCAACCTGCATATCCCCCTAGCATTAATGCAAGCTCAAATTCTATTGTTCATAGAGTTCATCCGTTATCATTCATCCGTCATTCATTCTATATTAGTATATAGCTAAATTAGTTTAGGTCAGGGGTCTCCAAAGTACGGCCCGCGGGCCGGATCCGGCCCGCGAGGGGTTTTAATCCGGCCCGCCGAGCTCTCCTTCAAAATTATAAAACAAATGTCGAAAGTCAGGCCTTGCCGAAATCATACAAAAACAAATATACTTTATAACCCTTTTAACACGCTTGACAAATCTAGAGCTGAAACAAACGCAAGACGACGCTAATTGATAAGCGCACAAGATAATGATTGTCTGATGAACATTTGAATGCTTTGCTTGTTATTGGAACCACTCATTTTGAACCTCAGTTGGACAAAATTTTGTCAGAAATGAAACAATTTCATATTTCCCCTATTGATCGAAGTTAAAAAACATGTTAAATGTTGCTGATATTATATGCATTGTAATTATGTACTGAATAAATAACATTTTTTAATTATTAATTCACTGTTTATTTACATTGCATGTATTTTGGTAAAATAAATAATTTAGAACCTTGGCCCGCGAAGCTTTAAAAATTCAGCAATGTGGCCCTCCGCTGGAAAACTTTGGAAACCCCTGGTTTAGGTTCATTTTTATCAACATAACTTCACTGATGCACTGTAATGAATCATGTTTTTCAAAATTGAATTGAATCAGTTAAGTAATTTAGACTAGAATTGAACTATTTTGCGACGTATTCAAATTTAGCATCTTCCAATGAGCCTTGCGTTACTAGTGTGAGGATCATTAAGTGCTATACTATGAAGCTTGTTACTCGCTAGTTTCCTCATGTAAATTTTATATCGCATGTCATTAATTGAAAAATCTTTAGCAAAACACACCTGTACTCTTCGTGAGTTCAAATGTTTCAAAACAAACTATTTTTTCTTAACTTTGGGTTTTAGTTTAAATGCCGTTAATTGCTCTGAATGCAGCGATCACATGGCTATCACATTTCATCATGATTACTAGAAGTTGTTTTCACGATAGAGTGTACTAATTATCGCTTGATATCTCACCTAGGTTCACATAACAATTGTTACATTTCAAATAATTCTTGTTTTGTTCGAGCTTAGACATTTATTCACGGGATTACCAGCAATGAAACGATAACAATTCGTGACAGAGTGTAATGAAGAACACATTTTCTTTAAATTAGAGACCTGGGTTCAATCTGAGGTGCAATAGTCTTGTAGTGCAGTGCTCACTCTGTGCCCGACAGACAGTGGATCAATCTCTAGCGCAGTGGTTTTCTGGTTATGTTCGCTCTGCGTTCCCCTTACAGCCCTTACAGAAAAGTCTCGTGTAATTACATGAGAAATTGCTCCTGTAAATTATTCGAAAATGTGGAACGTTTTCGCAAATACAGTATTTTTAGGAGCATTTGCTCATTTATTATTGGAGATCTCCAATATTGCAGGAGTATTTGCTCATTTAGTATTGGAAATCGCTAATATTACAGGAGAAATATTTTTCTATTAGGTCCTCGATCGAGCACCTGTAATCAAACCCAGGTCGAGTCAAACATACAATTACGACTTTAAGTAGGAACACTCTGCATTTTGATCTGATCCTTTTCACTGAGAGCAAAAAGAAGAGTGGGATAAATATAACTTTGTCATAGAATTATGATCCTATTCCGCTCCACCAGGACAATTGCTGCATGATTGGGGGATTGTACCTCTACACTGGCCAATGTTTTTGTTTACAAGATGCATCGCAAGTAAGAGATAACAAACTACTATGCTGTACAAAGAACATGGTTATTTGATAACTTGCAACAAATGTGAAGCCACTTACATCGGGGAGTCTCAGTGCACATTTAGAAGAACAATACATCAACATTTTAATAAAAGGGTCAGTAATGTATACTAGCATTTTCTCTTGAAGCACAAAATCACTCCATCAATAAATGACATAACAGCTAAAATCCTCCAACGCAATTTCAGAGACGTTTACGAAAAAAACCGCATAAAAGCAATTTATCACAAGATTTAAGCCCAAGATTAATATCACGTTGACGGCATAGTCTTTTTCTTCCTATTTGTGCTTGCTTCTATCATTGACACTTGACTGTATGCTTTATGATATCGATATTTTTAATATTAGTTACAGAAATTGAACATCTACACCTTCCATTGTAACATCGGACCCATAATTCGAGTATACAGTCCACTATCAGGATCTTATTTTATTGACCGTGTCATTCTTTCTTTTTCATAGTTTTAGATTGATCTTATTCATCCTACATGCACTTAGACAAAGTGGCAGGTTTTCATTATTTCATTCAAAAAGTCGAGAAGCGATCCGCAGTGTGACTCACGTGCTGTGCTCTCTATATGAAACACACAAGTTTTAGTTGAAAGGTTTCACCTATTTGAAATTAGAATTAGTAAACACTCGAAGAGCGACTTGCTAGATTTAATTATGCGAGTATGTATTTCAGGAGCAAATAATGTTGTCAATTTCTTCCTTTATTTGTTCTCAAACGATCAGGCTGTGTGCTGTTGTTTCACTACGTTTTAACAATGAATTATTGAATACACAGACATTTTGACTATTTGTAATTTCGATTGATGTTTTAACTGTCTAGTATATGATTCATCTTTTCTGAAGTTGGCAAATGTCACAGTTAGCAGTGCAGACGATACTTTCAGGACGTGGAAAGAAAAAATAAAATTGAACACGATCATATTGGAAGACATGCCGGCTATACTTCGGCTTGTCAGCATTTATTATAATGGTTAGTGATCGCAATCGAATCAGTGTATTTTCTAGTTTAATTCCAGGATTTCGATTCTGAAAACTTGAAATTTAAGAGAAACACATGAAGAGGCTGATGCTTAAGTATTGTCAATATTCAGTGTCGTATTCATGTTGTTTCGTCGATCAATCATCTATTAATTCAATGCTTTGATGGAAAGTTAGTAGGATTATCGCGAACCTGTAGGATTATCAGAATATTTGCACATTTTGTTTTCATTGAATCATATCATTATTATCTTCAATAATGAAAAAGCAACTAATTCAAGTACGTGTATCAAATAATTTACAGCTTAACCTTGAAATAGTTATTTTTACGAGAGAAAAGCTTAGAAGCTTAGGTTGATTATTGTGGTGTTATTAGGAAAGCGTGCACATTTCCTGTGTAAAAAGCAGCAGATTTGAAAGACGAACATTACTACATTTTATTTCCATTGCTTTCCTGAATTCTTGGCAAATAAGAAAAGCATGTTAAACTGGCATATTCTGAGAACATGGCTTCTATGCAAATGAAATGAAAGTTTTGGAGTATGATCATCGCCCAAGTTTGATGTTTTTTTTTTTGTTGCGATCCCTAGCAATGACACAGTGCAAACAGATTTATAAGAGAAACTCAACTGCGATGATGAGAAATGGATTTAATAGTACATCTAGTGACCTATTTTTGTGATAATTGATCTCAAGTGGTTTTATTGCATTAATTTATAATTTGCAAGAATATGTGCCAAGCTACTGTATGAATTTTTTGTTGATCTGATTTACTGCAATGTGCTCTTATTCTATACACCGCTAAATGGCCATGTGTTTTTTCAGCAATGCGCCTTATCAAGCGCGGCAGTACATAAAATAGATATCCTGATGAAACACAAAACATTATTTACAACGATTTATTTATTATTATTTATTAACAATTATAATAATAATAATTATATAATGATATATATTATAATATTATTTATTATTATTATTTACAAAGAATTATTGAACTCGAATATGTGACATCAAATATCAGATATCACGGAGATGAATGATTGATATCGAGTGTACTCATAATGTTTTAACCTGATGAAACTAGATAATATCAATAAAAATGTGAAGAGGCTCCGCTCCATTTTGTGTAAATGAAACCTGATTATCTGAATTCATAATGAGTATACTGTACCTTGCGTATATGCAAATGATTTGACAAATTTTGTCCAGTGTATTTCATTGAATCTTCGGGAAGAGAGCTTTTCTGACTATATGTGTTTTAAGCTATCGATTATCATAAACTTGATTTCAGGAACCTAACGAATAAAGCTACATGTACATACATGATAGCTGCAAGAACTTGTGACACAAGGAAGCCAAGTAAATTTGCAATGGGCTTTCATTTAGATAACTTTTGAGCATATTTCGAATAATCTCCATTTTTTATATATTTCGAATCCTTTTTTCAATATGTGCCTCACAAATGCATCCGCACTCTTCATTCGTGATCGACTGCAATTTCTACGCATAGTCGATCGCGTTATTTGGTCTCAGTTGTGAATATAATTATGTAAACGATTTTGAAGTGGTGCACCAACTTTATGTGAACTTTCACTAAATGATGTATCAAAAGGGGAATAGCTATGCGGTTTATTCCTCAAAATTTTGCATCCTCAGGCCGCTTCAAGGGTATGAAATATTTACTACCATAAGCTACAATACCAACTTTCGCCTCATTGAAGCACAATGAAATGAAAATTGCCAACCCAGCATGAAGGCGTGTGAAGACTTAACAATATCACTAATTTTTTATGTGAAGTAACCTATTTATGTAACTATGCGGTCTTCACTTTCTCTTCACTGGCCACTTTTCTATCAGTAAAATGCACTTTATCCGCCACCTACATGTGCAATTGCATCTCTGTATAACATGGTCATATTTCATGTATCGTTAATCATTCATTTTGTTCCTGAAGCAAATATTCAAGCAATAAAGTCATCAATTTCTGCGAGGCTGTCTTCATTCTTGAATCATAAATGCTGCGGAGCTGTAAATGAATTAATTTTTAAAATGGTCGATAAGTTGAAAAATGGATGCGTGCATTATGAATGTGCAGTCCTTGTCAAAAGTTCACGATAAGGGCCTGAAATTCTGTGTTGTACTTGCAATCATCCTATAGTTTTACCTAGTCAAGCATGCAGTCTTATTATGAATTTGTATATTATTGTATATAATATATATATTGCCAACATAATATAATTAGTAATGCATTATATAAATTTGGATGTATGAAATTTTGCTGATAACCGAATCCGATTATTCATCGGAAAAAGTAAATATCGGCCGATATATCGGCGTTGCCGATATAATGCTTTATAACATATTCCTTACATGCATGCAGTAATATATACCATGTTTTGGTACATGTAGCCTACCCACTCTTCAGACATCTCAATGCGCAAGTAAACCTGTTAATGTTTCATTATCACAAGTTTTGATTGTGGCTTATATATTTTACATGTTGACTCCAAAACACAAACCCAATTTACATATCCTAGACTAAAAAAAGAATGCGTTTATGCAAATACTCGCAAACTGGAACATGATGCTTTACTGTAGATTTATAGTATGCCTGACATAGACATCCAGCATCAGTGTTCCTTTTGAAATCATATCTTGAAGAGATTGAAGACACAGTATTGTTGGATAAGAATATGAAAATTTAGTTTTCTTGAAAAAGCTGTGTCATCCAGCGAAGGTAGACAAAAATAATGTCGATAAGTTCCACACTAATAGTCAAATTCCATTCTCGGTAAATAATTGTGTTAGAAAGTTTTTTGCTCCCCTTAGTGTGGAGTGTCATTATGTTTCTCATGACAGTGAAGACATTTCTTCTGTTTTCTTTGAAACACAATAATTGTACGAGTATACTTTGTTGGTTTCATTATCTTCCTTTAAACTTACGATTTAACTTAGGACTTTCACGGTAAGCTCTCATTGTCGGAAATAAACAATCGCACAATTTACAAATAATGTCAAGCTTAGTCAAGAAATCATAAGATTTGCCGGCTTTTTGCCCATGATAAAGTCAGATACATATCAGTCGCCAGATCAGCATCCCGTCATAATAAGTACATGTACATGTATTTTCGATTTTGCAATGTACATGTATACATGTATATTAATCATCAATCATTTATTTGATTTTGCATCATTATTTTAGATAATCATTGCAAGTATGTAATAAAAATGAATGACTTGATATAACTATTTTCAACCATTTTCAACATTTGCCAAGAAATTATCATCGGTCAGTATTTTGGGTGTCTAGAGACATTAGAGAGATATTAGACTGTTTACTCTAATGCACTGGAAGAATGCTGGAAATGACAATAATGACTGACTGTCTTGCTTTAGTAGAGATAGGATCTGTGAATAGACGCTTGCCTTATTTATTAGTAAGGCTGAATATCTATTCGAATGCTCTTGGATAATAATGATGTGCGCATAGACATTAATCACTAATATTCCTTGATCATCATGACACGTCAACAAATATAATCTATATGGAACTCTTGCATAGATTGCTTCATCATGGTATTCGAGCTCGCCAGATTTGAATGACCAAATTTGACCATGTAATACCACTGAGGAGGTATTCACTGTAATACCACTGTAGGAGCATTTCACCATTCATCTTCGCATTCCCAGTGAAAATGATATTGTGCGTAATTTAGTTATGGTATAATGTGGAAAAAAAGAAGGCAACAATGTATCTCGCAATGATGATATCTGTATTGATGCATGTGAAAGATATCTTAGAAATCTCAGCTTATATATTATGTATAATCCATGTTTTATGTGCATTCATAGCACTCCTGCCCGCTTTTTTCCTACATTGTTACACTCTGACGTTGCATATGCAGCTACAGAATGGAATTTCACTTGCATTGACATGAAGCGATAAATCGCATACAGCTCTCTGTATGGGACATGTAGTGACTGCATTTCACTTGCAACAACAGTTACGAATTAATTCTTTGTCTTGTTTGACGCTAGATGTAAATCAATGAAAGTGATATTTAATCAGATGCAGTCGTTCTAATCAGTTGTTCTGATTAGATGAATGTCCAGCAAATTCAACTCACTATCTGCAATATAAGTCCTGGATATCCATGTCACACCTTATCTGAGGTACTACGAACTGTGGAGGCGTCTAGATTTTCAATAGTATCAAGTCAGCAAATAGAAGATGTGGTGAAGAATACCAAGTCTAAGAACACAGAACGCAACAGTACTTGGTGCATGCGACTGTATACTGATTGGGCTGCATGGAGGAACTCTGAAACTGATCAAACTGTTCCACTGCTGGATGAACTACCCACTGCTTCGTCAAATAAGTCGTCACGTACTCTAAAGCATTTTATCTTCGAAATTAGGCGGCAAAATGCATCTGAATATCCATTCAACACGATCTATAACATTGTTTGCGGGTTGGCAAGATTCATCAAGAACGAGAGCCATGGACGCAATATCCTGGACAAGGAAGATCCCGAGTTCAAGTCGTTTGTTGACAATCTTGACGGACGAATGCGACATCTGACCGCACGGGGTGTTGGAGCTTCTCAAAGAAGGGCAGATCCAGTGTCGATCAATGATGAACTGACAATCTGGGAAAAGAATGCTTTTTCGCTGACGGATTCGTATGGTCTACTTCGCGCAGTGTGTTTTTACAATTCAAAAGCCTTCGGTCTCAGGGCTGCCGATGAACACCGACAAATGCAACTGGAGCTACTATCGTCCGGAGAGGACTCCGACGGAAAGTTTGTAGAATTCAGTGGTCGAAATAAGTCTACCGCGGAGGGATACATGACCGGAAGATCAGTAACAAACTGATTCGTCAGTACGATACTACAGATAACCCACGCTCAATATACAAAATTCTCGATATATGTCTCTGCCCTACGTCGACTAGGGTTCTCCACTGGTGCATTGTACAGGCGTCCTCTAAAGAACATTGTCAGCGCTTCTCCTCGTTTCGCTATGACACCAGTTGGCATTAACAGCATCAGAAAATTGCTTCCAACTACAGCCTCCATTGCCGGAATCCATGCCAACATAACAGGCCATTCAGGAAAAGTAACCTGCGCGACAAGGTTGTTCCGACAAAATGTAGATGAACAATTAATAATGTCAAGAATAACAGGTCACAGAAGTAGTGCTGTCCGAGCATACAAACGAAAAGGCCATGATCAAGAGAAATTGCTGAGTACTTACCTGGAATCACCTCCTCCAAAGAAATGCATTGAACATTTTCACACACAACCCGAAATCAATGACTTTAATTATGCTGCGGAATTTGATTAATAAATAAATTTAATACTTCTGGAATTGTTTTTTCTTAATTTAGTATAGGAAAACACCGAGTTATTACAAGTCGCGCATAACGGGTAGTGTAATTAGCAGTTATCAGTACAAGTAGAGAATTCTATTATATAGGCCTCTACAATTTCTGTGTTTATTAATTATTTATTAGGAAAATTTAATTGTTACAGAATTCGAACCGATTTTCACTAGGTTAAGGCCTGACTGACACATAGAAAGAAATGTAGAAGTGTTGCGATAAATCACTTGTCACTACACTTTCTAACCCACCAGAGTGGTAACAATTCGGTTGCAACACTCGTGTCGCGATCTCGGGCTTCGCCCTCGATCGGACACTCGTGGTGCAACCTTCAATTGCTGTCTAGTCCATTTAATTACGCACAATATTACGCATTGTGTGTAATTGAGCTATGGTACAATGTGGAAAAAGGAAGGCAACAGTGTATCCCGTACTGATGATATTTCTATCTATGCATGTGAAAGACTTTTTTGAAATTTCAATCAGCGTGTATCTGCGTGTGCATTCATAGAAATGCTGCCCGCTTTTTTCTACATTGCCAGTACTTTTTTCTAGTGCATTTAACTACGCACAATATTACATTAACATCGATTTTTCAGGCAACAATGTAGGACATTTTCGGGCGCTTCCGCTCCCTCAAGTGTCCTACATTATTGCGCTCAAAAATGAATGTTGATGTTATATTGAGGTGATTCTTTTGATTAATAATTTGTACTCCTAGGTATCTCAAGCTTGACATATTTCAAAATTCTTGCTGTATTGCTGTATTGTTTGTGCTGGAAAACTGTCACAGATTCGTCTTTCACAGCTTAGATGTTTAATGTCATAGATTTAAGATTCAGTAACAACTAACAAGGCAAATATTACCTTTCAAATGATCAGCCTTAATCATCTGGCGCAACACGCCGATGATTTAGGCCGTCATCCGAAATTAAATATCTTCAATCATGCACTAGTTGCGTAACTATTATCTCCATAAGTTATTACTAGGGCAACCCAAAGTTGCATTAAAAATCTTCAAAAGTTGCACCTCAAATTCAAAAAGTTGCAATAAAAGCCCCCGAATAGCTTGAAATAAATGCTATATCAAATAGCAACAGATAATGGCAATCATGGCTAAAAAGTTAATATGTACGTGTATGCCCGTTTGAATGTGTTCTATTCAAATGAAAAATAGGTAACTAGCGTTCATTTAACAATATATTTTCACGTCATACAAAACAAAATTCATACCAACTAAAAAAATAAGTTCACAATACAAACGTCGATTAATCACTGCTGTTGTAGTACACGACAAGGTAGCCTAAGCCTCAGTATTTTCAGGAAGAAAATGCCGATCGTCAGCAAGAAGTTTTTTCAATGAAGAGAAACTTCTTTCCATTGATTTGGAAGTGGGCTGACAACGCTGACGCAACACATACAAAGAAGGAGAAATATCGGGACATTCCTGAGTCATGATAGCATTCATATCTGAGTTTCGATCAATTCGCACTTTCAAATAGGAGAGAATACTTGCTGAATCATCCCCGAACTCTAAATTGTTCAGTTCATTGAAGCATTTTTTTATAGCAACGTTACTTTTCTCGTACTTGTTAATATGAACTAGCAAAGTTTCATAATCGCGTTTCACTTGAAGTAACTGATTCCGGATCGTAAGCGAATTTAAGGCGCTCTTTGCGCGTTCAACTAAAATATCACTACCAGATAATGAATTTACAATGTCCATTATTTTTGGAAAGTTTTTGCTATAATAGAATGCTGCCTCCAATCAGCTTCCCCATCGTGTTACTACTGGTTCTGGAGGACTTCCAATATCAGTATCACTGAACATCTGTTTTCGTTGCTTGTTTTTTACAGTTAATGCCTTCATTCTTGCTATCATGCAAGTTATCTATTTCATTATAGCGACGGATTCACAATGTGATGTCTTTGTTCTGCCAATAGTAACACGACAAGCTGAGCAAAAATTTGATAAGTAGTTGACGTATATGCTATTTATAGAAAAGCGTCACCACACAATTCTTAGAATTGAAAACATGACGAAATGCATCTAGATTGGGTTTAACCGGTAGCTGAGTTGATCCAAGAGTGAGGAAATTAAAAAACTTATCTTTATTACAAATGACAGTGAAAGTTGCAAAATGTTGCATTTTACCTTAAAATATGCAAAAAAGTTGCAAAAAGTTGCACTGCAACTTTGGGTTGCCCTAGTTATTACATAATAATTTTACCATAGCTATTTAGTTAATGTGATTCCTAATCATCCATCTGCATGATGAAGATTGTATGCGATTGTTTTTCTTTGCAATGCAAATGGCTGTTCAGTGCCAATGTCTATGGATTATTGTCGAAAACGTTGATTATTCATCTGGTATGCCAATATCAGTAATCCGGAGCGTCTCTCCAAGATGAGAAAATATTTTCAGTCTCCACATAATCGGATTCTGCAAAAGTCTGTAGCTCAATCGTTCAATTCTCTTATCTTCAATGCTAAACGTCTTCGTGGAAGACTAATGTCAATATTTTCTATTCGAAGTTAGGAGATGGGGAAGTATTGTTCAGAGGCATGACGTGAACTCAAGTGGTGAGAGATGAGTGAAAGGGAGTGACAATTTCTATGTATCGATAAGAAGTTTTCTCAAGTCACTTGAATGGCGACAAACTCTCAAGGCAGTTGATGGAGCTTTGAGTATTTGGGAAGAAAATAAATGAAATTAACGCGAGGAACCTTGAGATGAAAGTAGGTCGCTGAGGTGCAGTCAGTAATGACATCTACTTTGATGAATTGCACATGAAGAAATATCACCAGGATCATCGGAGGTCGGCAATGAATACAATCAGAATTGTTGACATCTATATTAAGTCTGAAAATGAGATTTGGAAGATTTAATCTCTGGAACGTTGGGCTCCAGAATTGCTGAAGATGATAATATTGTAGCAAATTTTCATTGATGAAATATGTTAAGTGTAGAGATGTATTGGAAGCTCTAAACAGTGCAGATTGACGACAAATTCATCATCATAGAATAGGCTGACAAAAAAGAGAGAGGGAGTGAGGGAGAGAGAGAGAGTACAGGGAGTTGATGTCTTCATGTAGATAATGTGACATTGTTAGTATCTCTTCTGCTGCAATGCATGGTGTACGGCTGTACATAGTGTGAATAAATCATGCAAAAAGACTCCAAGTAAATTGAAATGTCTTAAACCAAGATAAATTGCTGTTAAGCCATTACCAGATTTTATCATGCAGTTTTAATCACCTTTTCATCAGACCTGAAACCGGACCGCTTTATTAAGTCGGCGGGCCCGTATCGACTCCAAAATATTGTGCCTAGGGCTGGATGAATTTTCTACCGGGGCCAAGGTGACAAAGTTTATCGTTTTGCGCACTTTGACATCCTTAATCAAAATGTCATCAACGTTAGTTGAGTGTAATCGCCTAAAGAATCATTTTAAAAAGCTGATTATTGATTGCATGATCGCATGTGGTAGGGCCTATTTGCCATCTGCAAGTAAATTGATTACCGTCTAACAGTGAGGTGAATTTTTAAACATTTCATGCATAGAAACTTTACATTTTGAATATTGTACATGTCCAACGCATCTGTCAATTACAAATAAATTGAATCTTATTTGATGCACCGATAGCTGCATATTCTCGCAAGTTATATTTAGATTAGAAAAACAAGGAAAATCAAAGCACTGAAGACATGGAACCTCTTTGAAAAGTGAAGTCATTGTTCCATTGCTTAAGAATCATGTTGATAAGCCATCAAATGAATCGAAACAGCGAATTTAAATGATCAAATGAGAAAAATTTATTCAATACCAGACATTATAAATATCGGCCCGGGTACTAAATATTTCATTCCCGGTTGCTTGCAGAATTTTTCAGGCCCAAGCCCGGCCCGGGCACGCTTCCAGTTCTGCTTTTCATGAAGATTTTCTTCACAGGCACACCTAATGAAAACACATTATCTACCCAACTATGGTGGTCCGTATATACAAAACTTTATATTTCACAGTGCATTAATCTCTATGACTATTGCCTCCAAAATAAACTTTATGCTCTCCAAGGAGTGCAGTAAACCATGGATTTCCATGAATAAACAGTGATTGCTGCACTCCTTCATTGAAATACATTAGCACATAGAAATTTTTACATCCTCTAAATCGGTGAATTGCGCATAGAAATCTCAAGAAATGCCGCTGATATCTACAATTCCATAGCGATAGAGTTGGATTTTTGACAGCTATAAAATTTGGATGGTCATAGATTCTGCGGATTCTGTGAAATATAACGATACTTACACAACTCGTGCTAAGATATCCATCTTAATTGCATTATTCTCGATCAACAAACTATGTTCTCTCCCTTCTGGCTCGTGTATAGACATGTTGATCTCGAAAAATGCAATAAAGATGGATTGGATACTTTGCACTTGTTGCGTAAATAACTATTTGATCTTTTGATGAAAATTCTGTTTCTTTGATTTACTACTCATCGAAATCAGTGAACTAGGAAAGAAATGCTGATGCCGTTCAGTTATCATAAAATCGCAACTTTGATGACTGAAAATATCATAATCTCGCTGCACGGTGACACACAAACAATTTTAATCTTTGCTCTCTCACCTCACTGAGTGCGCCAGATGCTCATCATTCATCAATTGTGGATTCATTGAATAGAATTTTGAGTTCTTGAGAAGCTGTTGAAAGAATGAAAAAGAATTATTGATCTGATTTGAATAATTATTCTTGAAAAACTCCGATTTGTAAATTGAGCGACTTTCATATTTTGACTGCTGTCAACTAAACACAGTAGCAGATGCCAGCTTATCACAGCTTATTTGAAAGCTTAAAATGTAAACTCTCGAATGATATATGGCACGTTGATGTGCGACACGATTGGAAGGCATCAGAATCGATTGAATTTCGACATCTTTTGGTGGTCCGTTTTTTAATTCTCAGCTCTATTTACTCGTACATGTACATTGTACATGTAATCTGTCCATCTTACTCCTTGTTTATTGTCTCTTCTTCCCCAGGTCTGCGGGTAGGACACTGGGGTTGTGTTGGTAGGGGGGATGGATACGCCTTCTCCATTCTGGTCGGTCTTGCGTCAGTTGAGGGTCCAGATGCAGGAGCTCAATATCTTTCTTGACATTGTGCCACCGTCTCTTCCTCTGTCCACCTCTGATGTTCGGTCCAGTTACTTCATGATCTAGGATTCTCTTTGGTCACTTGCAGTTCGGCATCCGTTGCAGGTGACCAAACCAGCGCAAGTGATTTAGGCGTAGGACTGATTCCAGGTCACGCAGGTGGACATGCCTCTCAGTTCGCGCATGGAGCGGCGTTCACAAAGTTTGATGGAACACATCCATCGTGCCATTGTCCTCATTTCTTGCCAGGCGAGCAAGGTCATCAACTTTTATGGGGCGTGTCTCGGACGCATGCAGTAAGACACTTCTGATACAGGCATTGTATACCTGACCCTTGTGCTTCAGCGAGATATTCTTGTTGTCAAGAATAAGCAAGAGGCACCCTTCTGACTTATTGACTGCTCACAGAACATATCTAGACGTTTAAATATTTCATTAAGTGTTGTGATATTCAATTTTTCATGTGTTCACTGCAAAATATAGCCCCAGTTTATATATTCTAAGCTAAAAAGGAATCGCTGATGCAAATGTTCATGCAGACCCTACTGAAATAACTTGTTGATTTTATGTGCAGCAAAGACACATAGCACTAATGTTCTTGTTGAAATTTGTCTTGAAGAGATGCAAGACAAAACATCGTTGAGTAAGGATCATTAGAATCTGTCCATTAGCACGCAATTTCATGAACGTCAGATCTGTTCATTAGCACGCATTTTAAATTGCCTTACTCTCCTCATTGATGTGTGCAACTACCAGAAATTTTCGAAGAAATTTGCTGCGAAGCAGATTGTCAAAATCTAAATTAAGTGCCGGTGTTGTAATATTTTTCCCCCTGTAATTGGTAATCGGAAAATGTAAATAAGGAAACTAGTACTATTAATTTCCACCTGGAAAGTGAGAGGCACGTAAATTCCTCAAGAAGCCACAGTTTAAATCTTTAAATCAATTTAAACCTTAACGGAGATGTAATTGAATCGTAAAGAAGTCTCCTAGGAGCCACAAGTCTCAATATCACATCACTGTATCTTCAGTTTCAATCGCAGTAAGGATGTGAGGCGAAAGTACTTGGTGGGGAATAAATAGTAGGGATGTACTGACTAATCGACCGATTATTGACACTGCAGAGTGATAATCGGTAATCGGCCGATTAGTGGACTTTTGAAGATTTTTGTTGATTTTCATTCAAATTTGGTAATTGATCGAAAGACAAGATTTCAAATATTTAGGTAAAGCTTCACTCTACATGCACATTGTGCATTGAACTATAAATCTAAATTCAAATGACTTCTTTTTATCATTCCAATGATTGAAAACAACTGAATTCTCCCACGGACTAGATTTTCATAATGACGATGAATGCTGGTAAAAGAGTGATTCTCGCATTATCATGTATAAGTACGTAGGCCTATACTTAGTATTTTTTCGCCGAGCGGCTTTTGGTGCGGACCGGTCAGTCAATTATTGTAAGCCCCGAACTCTTTGTTCCCGTTGCAGACTTGATTTTTAAGCCCATACCCGTCTGATTTGAAATTAGTAGCCATTTGAAAATATGCGTATGAAAATAGCCATGTGATTAAACAATCAATTGTTACACTCTGACGTTGCATATGCAGCTACAGAATGGAATTTCACTTGCATTGACATGAAGCGATAAATCGCATACAGCTCTCTGTATGGGACATGTAGTGGCTGCATTTCACTTGCAACAACAGTTACGAATTAATTCTTTGTCTTGTTTGACGCTAGATGTAAATCAATGAAAGTGATATTTAATCAGATGCAGTCGTTCTAATCAGTTGTTCTGATTAGATGAATGTCCAGCAAATTCAACTCACTATCTGCACTACTGAGTGCTGAGTGTTACTAGTTGCTGAGTACTTACCTGGAATCACCTCCTCCAAAGAAATGCATTGAACATTTTCACACACAACCCGAAATCGATGACTTTGATTATGCTGCGGAATTTGATTAATGAATAAATTTAGTATAGGAAAACACCACGAGTTATTACAAGTCGCGCATAACGGGTAGTGTAATTAGCAGTTATCAGTACAAGTAGAGAATTCTATTATATAGGCCTCTACAATTTCTGTGTTTATTAATTATTTATTAGGAAAATTTAATTGTTACAGAATTCGAACCGATTTTCACTAGGTTAAGGCCTGACTGACACATAGAAAGAAATGTAGAAGTGTTGCGATAAATCACTTGTCACTACACTTTCTAACCCACCAGAGTGGTAACAATTCGGTTGCAACACTCGTGTCGCGATCTCGGGCTTCGCCCTCGATCGGACACTCGTGGTGCAACCTTCAATTATTATATTTTATATTATCGAGATTCACTCAAATGTCTTCTTGTTCAGAACAAAGGAATTCAAAAGCTAATGTCACATAGCCATCAGCTGTATGCAATTTTTATTGTATATCTGCAAGTGAACATGCATATTTTCATATTCGTAGATGCTACGTATTCATAATTCGAAACATGCAAACGTGTGCTTGCTTTTCAAACCGCTATTATGACTCGCGCCCGCCAAGGAAATCTCCATGTTATCAATAAATTATCGCGACAATGAAGTGCTTGGAAAATTCTGTGATATCGAAGAAATAATGATTTTAGCATTCGGCATGATAGACATGATTGTACACCGCACAAATTATACTCGATTGCGCATCAGAAATATCAGGAAATATCAATATTGTATGCAGAAATATCAAGCTCTAGAGGACGGCAAGGAAAATAACCTTAAGAACGAGCAACTGGTTGCGTTTTTAAAAATCCAGGCCATGGTTTGGTTTCCACTCTGGAAGAAGCGCTGATCTCAACTTGTCATGCTTTTTCACATTCTAAGTAGTCCTTAGCCATGTCACGATCTCGTCTCTGTTTGACTGGACATGCAACCATTCGATTTGCAGCAGACCAGTTGTTACTGTAGCCTTGTGATGGAATGGTTACTAATACAATTGGAATACCTGGGTTAGAATCCCAGCGCGGAATATCTGCCTGTATATTGCATTAATTTCCGCAAATAACAGATGAAATTACCATCTGTCAAAGTGGAGTCCTACAGTCTAGTAAGTAATTACGAGTCACTTCAGACCCTTTCGACATAACAAGGTTGGGTTCTGTCCTTTAATGCCATCATTGGTTAGAAAATGGATCGGTTCATCCGCATTATTTTAATGATGCTGATTGTCGATGTGATTTTGCTTGGAATTAAAGCTTGTGTAATCACATGAAATATACTTCTTGCTGTATATTTTGGTCACCAATATTACTTCTACGAGTAATACTTCTACGATCTAATCAAAAGCAATTGATAGAAATTCAAAATTATTCAACTCTATGTAGGACTAGACAAGCATCGCAACGCTTTTTGAATGGAACATTCAGGACATGTTTTACGTATTATTTGGTGCACTTTACTATTATTAAGTTTCCTTTAATTAAATCCGTACTTTTAGTACATGGAAAACGTCCATTTTAGATGAATTTAAAAGAAATAATCGGCCGATTATTCGGCTACTTTCCACCGATTAATCGGTAATCGGCCGATTATCAAAATCACTAATCGGTACACCCCTAATAAAGAGCTGTCAATTTCATATCAAAGCTACAAGCGTGGTCCGGGGAGCAGTAGTGATTGACCTTTGCATATCTAAAGTAGTTGCAAAGTAATTGAAGAAAAGCGGAGTTATTTGTAATTGTAAAGATGTAATAAGTAATTGTAATAAATTACATTTCATGAGTAATTGACACAAGTCTGCATTTTGATTTCGCTTTATTTATATTTGGTTCGAACTTCAGCATCATCTAAAGCTGGTGCACGTGTATGCAGGTGATAAGTATAAGTTGATACATGCACAATATACATTGTAGATAGTTTAGTACTGAGCAATTTTTGGTATCTTTCGAAATATATCTTGTATTAATATTCTTTTTTAATTCTTCTACAGTACAAGCATGTGTGTAGCACTTTCCCATGCTGAACATGTTATAGCTTCTGCAACTGAATTCATCATTAACCAGGCCGATTTATAGAGCAGATTGTTTCTTGACAATATCTGCCATTTTTTCCTCTACGCTCCAGGTATTTCGCATGCTAATAAGCATTTAACAACTGCTTATTGCAAATGTTTGATAAAGCAAAACTTTCGATCAACATCTTTAGCTGCATAAAAGATTGTGATGTGATCAACACCCAATCGGTAGCTGAATATGAAACTTTCCTGTGGATTTGCTACTGATTGCGTTACACTCTGAATATCAATCACAAACAACTAAAGAAAGGGAAAATTCACAACTTCGATGTTGCTATGTTAAAAGCTTTTGTTGCTTCTTCAACACTAGAAGTCAATAATATCATTATTGTTACATTAAGATAATGTAGCGTTCAGCATTTCGGATTTGAATGTAAAATTTCATCTCACTTACCATATGCCGACAGGCTTCTCTATAAGTCGATTCCTACAAGGATGGAAGCTACTGGTTATCCAAGATCATTGATTCGTCTGTAATTTAGAGACACCATTTTCAAGCAACAATTCAAGCTGACCTAAGGCCTGTTAGGCCTGTTATTCTAAGATTTTTAGTATAAAATTGTAAAATCATCACTGACACAACTGGAATGGAGACGCCTTCCTTGGAGACAACTAATTTTTATGTCTCCATTTCTATGCCGATTCGGATAGTGGCTTCGAAACGCCTTTATTTTTACCGGAACGATTGGCATTCGTTCTATACATATCGTGATATAGAGCTAGCTGATAATTGTGATAAGCGAATTATAGATATCCAGTAACTTCTGATTGACTTCTAGGCATTGATTCCAGGTTACTAAGACATCGCTTTCGATGTCATTGCTCAGTAGTCGCTGAAGTTCTCTCCACTATAATGTAGCGCAGAGTAATGATATGGCCAGTGATTAGATGTTAGTTAATCGTTTGAACTTCGAAACATCGTCAGAGATGGCAGTTGAATGTGGTGTATTGCCCCAGGTTGTCGCATTATCATTCAGCCAGCTATCGACTGCATCCGGCATCGTTTCGAAGATTTTGCTAATCTTTGCAGTGCCATTCCTCCAGCAATAATGTACTGCAATTTATTAGCGAATGACAGCCGCCCAATCCTTTCATTGTTTCATTATTTTAATAGCTGTACCTCAGAATGTGAATGTGCCATCAATTATTCAGATATGAGCCGAATTTTAGATATTTTACTTCTAGACAATATTTACCTTGCTGGCGATTCACAAAGGAAATGGCATAAATTGATTATATTAATTTTTCTGAGGTTAGGCGTCGTGGAATGAATTATCCTAATCTAAATGTTTACAGTAATCATTTCGAAGAATACATAGACAGAAACAAGATTCTCTGTGATAATCGCTTTTTAAATTGACGGTAGAGCGGAATAGCTGGGGTAAAAGGACATTGTCTTCGCCCTCTCGAGAAGGCTAGTTCGAATTGATATTTCTGAGCCTGTTGAAAGTCATGTTTTTCTTGATTGTCAGATAGATTTAGTAAAATTTCATCTGTGGGCGCAGTTACATACTCAGTGAAATTTGGCCGTATCTTGTGTGCATCTCCCGACTTTTTGCTTCGTTGCTTGTGTTGTCGTTGAATGTAACCGCATCTGATGGAGCGAATTCAGATCATTTTAAAACGAATTCAGATCATTTCTAAACGATGTTTAAGATGTAATATTCTGAAGCATTACCTTGCTTCAACAATATTTTTTTTGTCATTCTTTTTACTCACAATATTTAAGCTGCAAAAATCCACTTTCGCTATTCTTTGTAAAATGTTCGTCCAGATTCACAAAGTTTTGGACATTATCTCTTCAAGCGAAAATGGTGGCGCCTCCTAAGCAGGCAGCCAATCTCACAAGGTCATGATTAGTAAGCCATCCCCGACATCCCTGTGAAATCCGAACTCAAGTTGTTAGGTGTAATGTTCGATGAGTGTTTGAAGTGATCTATCGATTGTGGTAATATTGCGAGAAAGGCTTCATCCAGACCTGGTGCACTGAGACAATTGAAAATGAGCTTTACTGAGTCCCTGGTGACCATTTACAACTCCACCATCCGAAATATCCTCGAGTATTGTGCTCCATTATTGATTTCAATACATCAAAAAAATAGTGATCTATTTGATTTGGTACAAAGACAAGCGCATAAAACTATATGTGGTACTTCAACTTTTTTTGTGATAATTTCATGCCTCTAAACTACCGACGAACTATCTTGGCATTTAAGCTATTCTCGTAGCTACTTAGTGATCCTGAACATCCGGCCCATCATTTCAAGCCAGATGTGCTTCCTTTTTCTGGCAAATTTCGTGTCCCAAAGTGTAATCTCGTCCTAAGACATAGATCTTTCCTTCCAAGTATGTGTAGGCTCGCAAATAGTGGCTTTCTGTGACCTGTTAAAGTATATTTTTCACTTGATTACTTCGCTAAATTTACTTTCTTATTGTCTCACCATTTTTATTATTGAGACTATTTTCTTCAAATAAATACGACATTTATTATAATTCAAGTGAGAGCAGTGGGGAGAAGGACCTAAGGGGCGGTCATCTCGCAAGATTATGGTTATTAAACCTCCAACTGAAAGCGGTGTTACCTATGATTCATGCACCTGTCTTGAACTCATTACCTTCTGCATAAGGTGAAATTAGTGCGATCTCTTATTATCACTCTACAAAACTGCGTACTGCCAGGTTTACATGTAAACCTACATCAAGAACCAATCATCTTCGTCCTTGATCTTGAGTCATGTGATTTTTATTTCATTTCACAATATATTCTTGATTTTTGCTTTTTCAACTATTTCAAATGTGAAATATTGGATGAAAACAGATTGTCCAATTAATCGAATGGTGATAACCTGAGGATGTGGTCATGCCGGTGTCTGTCCGGTGATATTGACCTATTCATTTTCAAGCCGTCGATAGATGTACCCGACATTGACTTGTGTACTTCACCTTCCTTGGCCTGTTAATAGGAAATGACGGTGATCTGTGTTCACTCCAAAAATATTTTATCTCCTGTAGACGGAACACATGTCCGAACTTTTCATCTGCTGTCTAGCCTGTTGACGTCCAATCATCACTAAAAGTTAGACACCGGAAATGTGAACATGTGTTTTGATGCGGTATAATTTATCTTTGATGTGATATTTTGGAATGTGGAGAACCATTCTCAGTACAGGTTTTGCGTGGGATCACATTCTATTTTCTATCCTTACAGCCAGGTGATATTGGTGGACTTCTCATAAGAAATGATAATTCTTCGTCAATCTCGGCCATTGAAGTGTAGTTTGATGTCATATTAGTCCGGCAGCCAGAACGAGTTTCTGCAGGGAACGAGGCCGAAAATGATACTTTCACAGAATGATGTACACCCTATGCCTACTACGAATCGGCACGTCTGCCAAATTCTAGTGAGTTCCTCTTCTTGTCAGACAGAATCAAAGAAAAACACATGTTAATCCAATGGGACGCAGATTGAAGTTTTTGGTCAAAATAAGCTTTTCTTTGTTTCGCTTATCAACCGAAAAGTATTAAGTCTAGAGTCATAATTTTTGACATGGAATGCCTTCAGGTCATTTCCTATGATGTGCATGTGCTTTTATCATGCTTCTGATCGGCAATGTCTGTTAGAATGTGGCTGCATGTGGGTTTTGTGTTTGTGTTTGCCGATATTAAGAGGCTCGTCAAATCTAAATGTGTTTAGCTTTGTAGACAAGGGTGTATGAAAATGAAAGGATATGACTTGAAGACATTCCATGCCAAAAATTATGACTCTGGGTTTAGTACTTTTCGTTTAATCAGAGAAAGCATGCACAATCTCATTTTAGCCAAAAACTGCAGTCTGCGTCCCATTGGATTAACATGTGTTTTTCTTTGATCCTGTCTGACAAGAAGAGGAACTCCCAAGAACTTGGCAGACGTGCCGATTCGTAGTAGGCAGAAGATGTACATCGTTCTGTGAAAGTCTCACTTTCGGCCTTGTTCCCTGCAGAAACTCGTTCTGGCTGCCAGACTATATGTGGTATCGAATTGATTTCGAATTGAATTGAATTGGTTTCGAATTGAATTGTATTAGAAAAAGGCATCGGTATATCTGATGCTTGAAGTGATTTTGTAAAACCAAAAAGAATAGTAATTATTTTCAATAGAATTATTTTATAAAATTTTTCTTCCCTTTGTTTCCATTTTGATATTTTGAATGTCGAAGAAGAGCTGTGAGGTCTGCGAAACTACTGATTAAAATAAAAATTCCAGGATCCCTCGAAGCATCAACTAAGCATAGCCGTATAAGGCAATGGAATAGACATCATGCTGCCCATAGGACAGCTCTAGTGGCAAACGCTCTTAAGTTCTTGTACCATAGTGCTCGACATCACCGCCGTGACCGGGTAAAGTTAACTGTCAGGTAGTTCAGTGTTTAATGGAATTTCACGTTCAATATATAACTACAGAAATTTCCTTCACGATTTCTGAAGTCTGATTCACTCAGGTCACACAAATTAAATTTACAAAACTTCATCTATTACAATAGATTATATGTCGCTTGACTCACTTAGTGTCGGCGAGAATGACGGAATGACAGAAATTTCCGATAGAATGAAAAAATCATCATTCTCTAACTAACTGCGTAATTTTTAAAATAATTGTTTTTGATCCTCTTTCCCATGCGCTTAGCCTGATGATGTATCGCTTTGAACTCCGCTTAAAAGGAAAGTGAGAAATTAAAATTTTTGCGCTGATCGAACACGTGTTTGGCTGCTAATCCTTTACCACAGAGAGAAATTGCAATTTTCACTGATATTTGTTATTATTAGAGCTCTGCAATTCTTAAATCATTTTCCAAAGTATACATTTTGCTGCTTCCCACAGCAACGTTGTGTTATTGCACAGGTCAAGCAATCATATATAACAGTAAGAAAAGAATTCGAATTTTCGATGCTTCTGTTCAATTTCGATCTGTGACTAAAGAGTCAACATACTTGATAAGAATTGAAGTAATCAAGTTCATATAAAAGAGGTTGTAGATTCGACCTGATGGATTCAAAATGCGATGAAAGATAATTGAAGATTCGATGTCATGGATTCCAACTCTGATAATGCTTTTTGAAAATTCTATGTGATAGACTCAAACTCCGATGAAAGATAATTGAAGATTCGATGTCATGGATTCCAACTCCGATAATGCTTTTTGAAAATTCTATGTGATAGACTCAAACTCCGATGAAAGATAATTGAAGATTCGATGTCATGGATTCCAACTCCGATAATGCTTTTTGAAAATTCTATGTGATAGACTCAAACTCCGATGAAAGATAATTGAAAATTCGATTTCTTGGATTCAAACTCCGATAAAGCGGATTGAGGATTCGACCTCATGGAAATATTTATCGCTGATAAGATCTATCGCTTATCACTGTCCTGCTACATCAAACACAAAATGGTTTTTGACCAGTCGTCATGAGAGCTCACTTTAGCGTAGTGTGATTTCAACCAGAACCGGGACAAAAGATCGTTGTTTAATGACGAATTATAGAATGCCTTGCTGGCATCTGCCATGAGCTATAGCGTCAAGCCATACTGCTGCAATCATGAAATCTTCTCTGAAAATATCTTCGTGACTTTTTGCTGAAAGCTTTTGCCACCTTCATTACTTCTCAGTGTTTTCTTTAAGTTTG
Organism: Prostheceraeus crozeri; assembly: GCA_907163375.1. Taxonomy (NCBI): domain Eukaryota; kingdom Metazoa; phylum Platyhelminthes; order Polycladida; family Euryleptidae; genus Prostheceraeus; species Prostheceraeus crozeri. Next base: position 62,862 of record CAJQUW010010060.1, read on the forward strand.
ATTAATTTATTTTTATCTTTTCCCCTCCTCGGTCATGTATGTGCAATGTGTTCTTACCTCATGTTCATGTTTGCAGTATTGGCTTTTATTCACATCTGATTTGTAGGAATATTTATAATTTTTCCGATGACTGGTTGTCTAGTCATCATTTCTACACTATTTTAATACTGTACTGCTGTTATTCACAGAGCTACGTGTATATAATGATTGGTTTTTGATACTTTGCATTGTGTTTCTACTTTTGTGTTGTTCATTTTCTCGACTGAAGGAAGCCGATCATAGTTCCGCAAGTGCTTTTCCTACTTCATGAAGACCTTACCAAATTAAATTGCCTTTCCTTTAACTTGTTCTTACGTAGAGATCTCTATACATGCAATAATACCTCATATGAAACTGAAAAATAAGCTAATATTGAATTTTGACACTGAGATACTGCAAAACCGGGAATGACATAGTCGGGAAGCCTGGACAAATGCGCCCAAACTAATTCTTCCATTCACACTGCTTTATAGGGTTGAGTTTAACTGTCGTTTTCATGACTATTAGCAATGCAATAAATTCGTCTATTTGTTTGCCGGCTGTTATGTGAACAATGACAAAATGTTTGTTGGGTCAACTGATTATTTTATAAAGAAGTAGATAAGTACAGAATTAAGATTTCGAATTGATTATGTTAGACAATGGGAAGCACCAAGATTCTCGGTACTTATGGGTTATTTCCCACCAGGTTTTCAAATTTGAAAACGTGGGAGGGGGAGATAACCCATAAGTACCGGATTCTCTTACCTGAAAAAGTAAGAAAAAACAATGACAAGAATCTCACTCAAGCGAAGGTTTTCATTCCTTGATATCTGTGTAGAAATTGACGACCGTTTTAACTTTGTTAGATATTCTTTTATGTGGCACAATTATATTTGTCTTGCTCGAAATTTGATGAAGTCTTAAGCAAAAGCACTGAAAATTACAGAATTACTTAGTGAAACTATCTGAATAAGAAGAATTTCGTTTGACAGGGTTTTGCACCTTGTAAGATGCAGGTTAATAAGTTTTATCGATGGATATTTCTGCATCTTGTGTGTGTTTTGACGGAAGCAGCGAGTCTCATTTTCCATCATTGTCTTGTTTCAGTTATATTTCGATATTTATAAAAAGACTTTATTTCAGAAAACACAAACCGCAAGACCAAAATTAGATGAATAAATGTAATAATAATGCCTGTGTATTGCTGTCTGCGGGAAACGATGTCGAAGCTGATGTTTCCGTATAACTACAAAACACGTCCACCACGAGAAATGTCAGGCTTCACAGCCTTGACGACTCAATGAAAACTAAGCTGAAGCAGGGATGTCTATGAATAGTATGATACAGAACTCTGGATACACAACTCCCTAAGCGTTGAGAATTGATTAAGGGCTGAATTTTTTTATGACAGTGGAAATGTCTATGATTTGAAATTATGTGCATTACTGCAATGTTATTTTAGTCTTCTCTCATAAATGCGACCCAAATATTAAGTGTGGTCAACCGCTGAGAAAACATGTGAGACAAGTTATTCCTCATTAAGGCCTAAAGTTCTAATTAAGCTCAAAATATGGATTGAACTGTCCACATAAATGTTGCGATTTTTAAAACTTCGGTCAACAGTCAATTATCAACGATTTGGGAGTTGTGTGTTCCGAGCTCTATCTTATCCATACACATCCCTGGCTGAAGCTATTTTCATTTGATAAAATTAAGCATTGATTGACGTCAATGATTTCATGAAGATCCGTATCAAACACTATGCATTCACTTCGGCTCGGAGAATATATGGCTTTCGATAGTCATTGATTCATAACATTTATCTCCCGATATCAGTAGCGCATTAAACTGTTCTATATCTCAAAATATGTCTTTTTTTCATTTACATGTTAAACACAGACAATCGCTTGATAACAACATGCGAAATCAGCTGCGTGTTTCAAAGAAAAATCAGAAGGAAATCAACATAAAAGTTAATTTATGCCTTGTCACTCGGTGTATTATATTTTCCAAGCCAGGTCGAAAAGTAAAGATTTCGCTGTCATTTTCAGGTTTTGAAAGAGTTATATGAAGAGTTTATCTGAAGAGTTATATGATTATAGCCTGCATTTTGATGGTAACAAAAAGAAAATGAGGCCGGAAAACATGTCACACTCAGTCTCAGACTCGCAGTCAGTAGTTGTAGAGAAAATATCACAAAACGCTAGAAAACAGGCAAGTGATAGTTTCAACTGCTCTGATGTGAAAAGGAAGTCATCTTGCGGATTAAGGTTTATTTATAATAGTCCGGTTGCCAGCACGAGTTGTTGCTGGACTTGTGATGATCCCAGTTTTGCAAGTATATCGTCAGACTTACGTAATGATTTTTGTCACTAAAATTAGCATGGAAATGATACTGCCTCATCTTGTTTTGATGTTTTCCGACTCAGAGACCGAATCTGTCACAGCAGGAGATTGAATTTCAGACAATTCTATCACAGCAATAAATGATTCTCTCATTTACTTCCTTGAATGATGATGTAAACTCGCAATTGACAATGACGTCACCATTCTCTCTTACAGCTCCTCCTTCGATAATTACAAACAGGAGAAAGTAGCAATCAAGAAGATTTCACCCTTCGAATCGCCGACCTTCTCCCAGCGGACGTATCGCGAGATCAAGATCCTCACCAACTTCAAGCATGAAAACGTGAGTCTCTCTGACTTCCCTTCCGACTGAGTGACGGATGGTCAATTTGATTTATTTAAGTTGCAATAATCATGCAAATGACTTACTCAGGAAACGAAAGATGAAGATGGGTGATGAAATCTATGAACCTTTCTAATTTCCCCAACTTGAGATGCTAGAAATGAATGTATCTCATTGAAATATAAAATACAGGAAAATAAGTAATTCTAAAGCAGACATCATTCGATAATTTGAAATCTGCCACTGCTTCGACACAGAGTTTCTAAGAAACAACTGCTCATTGATTCAATATTCAAATCCTTCAATAATTCAGACTTTAGCAATCTTCGATGAATCAGAGATAGCAATTCATCTTATTTTATTAATAAATGGAGAAATAAGCAAAGCTCCCGACCATAATTTTATGTCAAGAAAAGTTAAAATGGAAAATTGAGTTCATGTGCATTTTGACTGGTGTTGTTTTGTTCTTTTTCCTGCTGGTTGTATCCTTCTCATTTGCTGATGCCTCGTCGGAAGGACGTTTTGAGCTTCTGACAATAAGAATTTGCAAGCTGATTTGAGGCTGACCGAGATGCAAGGCTGTGATATGATAATGTCATACTTTCTGTGGTCATTATGAAACGTTGAGATATCATTCATACGGTATTTATAGTTGTTGACATTTTGGAATGCTTACATAGCGACAGGTATAAAAGCTTTTTGCTTTCGAAAGCAAGAATCGTTTGAATCACAAGATTTTGGTGGAAAAGTGCAACCTCTGTTGTCTTTCCAAGTGCTTCTCCCCGTAATGAGTGGTTGCCGATGTCAATATGTTTTTATCTATTATAAATCTCAAAATTATAGAGCATCACTTGTGAGGCCTTCAAATTATGATCAAAACTCCGACGAACAAATAAAATGTGATTATGATGTCAGTGATTCATGAATGCGAGGATCATATTGAATAAAAAGCAAACCAAGCAATGATGGGTGACTTTCCACGATTTTAAGGTCCTACCATATTTTGCAATTCAGGAACATCATTGATAAGGATTTAAGCTGATTACGAAATCCGCATAAATTTCGTCGGTGAATATGAAAACATTCGCGCATAACTGTGATGAAATAGCCATCAATTTTCGTTTAATGACAGTTGAGTAATTCAAGGACGGAAATAAAGCACACATGTTACATCGCCTCATTGCTCTTGAATTATGGAATAAAGTTCACCAGTGGTCCAAATTTTTATACAGGAGGAGGTTTTAGATAAGGCAATGGGAATATCAATGAACATAGAAAGTCACAATTTATTTGAAATTGATAATCGATATGCTTGTGTGTATACATGTACACGTACACTACACAGGTTCTTCCGAAAACTTATCTGCAAGACTGGGCCGGGCGTATTAATTAGCATGTGCAGCAAGCAATTCAGCTGGATCCATGGTTTTATCCAGATACCCACTACCGTCATTAATCAAGTCTACCAAGGTCACTGGCCCCCAGTCCAGTACATGGTATGGGAGTTGAACGTCCCTTAGATATCTTATATCATAGATGTCCCTGTAGAAAGTATGACATTATCACATCACAAAGGCTAAAAGAATTGCAGAGAATGGAGAATGCCTGGTGAAGAGGGTGAGCTGTAACCTGAGGAAGAATGGCTTGCAGTGTTCGCTCAGCGTCCCGGAGATGGGTTCAAATCTAAGACTTCTTAGGCCTTTTCGCTCTGGACTCTGAAGCGTATTCCGGGAGATCTAAAGCACTTATCTTCGTGCTATAAATAGCAATGCCAAATTTATCTTTGAAATTTCCTCAGCATTAACTATAAATCACAGTGATTGCTAATTGCGATGATTTTTGATCGCCATCCCAATGTATGCAATAACTGTTCTAAATAACTTCAAATGTGACTATAGAAAGAGCAACGATTTGCAGATACACAAAATTATGAGGATTAGAAAAATCCACAATATTGAGTACTGATTTTTTCCAGTAGTAATAGAAATTTTAGCGACTTTGTGATGAGACTGATGTGTTCGAATAAGAAAACTTATCGTAAAGAGAAAGCCATCAAGCGTGATCGTCTACACTTTCTCCATTTATATTTCAGACATTCTCAGATGGATTTCAGATTTCTCCAATTGAATTTCAGATATCTTCAATGTTGAGTCTCTGATAGCTATCTGAAATTCAATTGGAGAAGTATATGATAAACCACTGTTTTGAGGAGTGAACCAAGGATCATCTACGAGTGTGAAGCACGAGTAGATGTCTTGGTTTACTCCGAAAAAAAGTGGTTTATCAATATTTCTATTCCGATCATATAAATGGGCATCTATCAATGATCTATCGATGTCCATGATCAATCTGATCCTATATCCCGAACATAGTCATGGAAATCTGTAATACTTAGATTTCTAAATCCTAAACTTTCAAGCAGTAGATGAAATTCAATTTTGCATTTCATCTACTGCTTGCTTGAAAGTTCATCTACTGATGTAATATGTTATCACATGGATAAATATAGATATCTGGATTAATAGGTAGTTTATACACTTTTTCGTCTACTTTATATTAACATGGGGACATAGGCAATGGAGGAATAGAAATCTGAAATCCATCTGGAAATGTCTGAAATTCACTTGGAAATATCTGAAGTAGAAATGGAGAAGGTATAGTATTTTGATTGTTTTCAAAGAGTGGTTTGAGTCATGTAGATATCTTGGATATTAATTTGCATGAGAGATCAACAACATGGAAGCTCATAGACGGATGTCAACAAACATGACCTACAATGACTATCTATGTCAAGAAGAAACACAGATATTTCCTGGGATGCGAATCTCCCTCCCCTGATATGGATGAGGTTAACACGTAGCACAAATGAATGAGAGTGGGATAAACAATCTCTGTCATATGGAAGATAGGTGCTCGCGCAATGCGCTGTCGAGTGCAAACAGTGTTTATTTATCTATCGGTCAGAGAGAGAAAGGACCGGAAGATCCTGAGAGTTCATCCTCGTGTGGAGCCTGCCCTCCCCCATCTGACGGCCAGTGAGAAAATGAATAGCATCATACCACCTGTATTGCTACCAAAACATGAAATCTTTGAAATCTTGTTACAGAAATATTAATAGATTCAAATAAGAAGGGCGTGGTAGATTATGAATGGATTACAAGAGACTGCCAACTATTCATTCTGCCATTTGAATCCAAGTGGAAAGATGAGATGCTCTCTCAAGAATTGTAAGTGCTCAAGAAAGCGACATTTGAAAATCCTTCCTGAAATTGCATGGACTTATTAAAGCCATTTGACCAGAGAACTGCTGCAGCGATGAACAGTAGCAGCCGAATAACTAGCCACTATTTTCAGCAGGCAAGAAATATCAGTGTGGGTCTTTCCTAGTGTATTAATTTTAAAAGGGACATCCATGATTAATATGAGATATCTAAGGGACGTTCAACTCCCAGAGCATGTGCTGGACTGGAGGCCGATGACCTTGGTAGACTTGATTAATGGCTATAGTCTGTATCTGCATAAAACCATGAAACAGGTGGTAAACAATTTACTTCATTATTGTAAAATACATCAGAATACTGATTACTGTACGAGCTAATTAATACGCCCGGCCCAGTCTTGCAGATAAGTTTTCGGAAGAACCTGTGTAGTGTACGTGTACATGTATACACACAAGCATATCAATGGTCAATTTCAAATAAATTGTAACTTTCTATATTCATTGATATTCCCATTGCCTTATCTAAAACCTCCTCCTGTATAAAAATTTGGACCACTGGTGGACTTTATTCCATAATTCAAGAGCAATGAGGCGATGTAACATGTGTGCTTTATTTCCGTCCTTGAATTACTCAACTGTCATTAAACGAAAATTGATGGCTATTTCATCACAGTTATGCGCGAATGTTTTCATATTCACCGACGAAATTTATGCGGATTTCGTAATCAGCTTAAATCCTTATCAATGATGTTCCTGAATTGCACAATATGGTAGGACCTTAAAATCGTGGAAAGTCACCAACCACCGCTTGGATGAATCCCTGTATGAATGCGCGTATTAGGTTACTGGATAATTGTTTAAGATATGTATCACGGTTTTATCCAGATATGCATCATTTATCAAGTCTAGACCAAAGACACTGACCTCCAGTCCAGTACATGCTCTGGGAGTTGAACGTCTCTCACATATCTTACATTAATCATGGATGTCCCTGATTATAATTTCTTTATTGCACTTCATGACATTATTTGAAAGTGGTACTGACATGGTCACAGAAAACTGAAGGATGAAATAATGCGAGCGACAGTTAGACCAGTGTCCGGATTCACGCACGAAATTCGTGCATGCACGAATGCACGAAAATTACAGTCGATGCACGAAAGTCGTGATTTGGATTGCACGAATTTTTGCATCGTTCAGTTTTTTCAGTATACATCATTTTTTATAGATTACCGGTGTTACTGTACTCTACCAAGTGGGTATAGTACAGCACTTGGTGAAATGAGTGGAAACTGTAAGCTGTCTGCCACATTTAAGATACATTCTGTCTCAGAGAAAGATGCATTTCACAGATAACAAGATACGATATTCTAAAAAACGACATGATTATATAATTATCTTTTGATATGAATCAGGATTCAAATATGACAAATATTTATTGAAGGTAAATAAAGGCTGTTCACATTTCTTAGGTTGAAAACTTATTCTCATATTTCAGATCATATACTCAATATTATTGCTGGAGTTAAAAGGTATTTTACGTTAACTTGTCTCAGTTTCGCAGCTTTGTGCTCTTTAATGGAAACTTCAAGAACATTGGAAATTGACACTTATTCATATGTGATTCTGTGAAGGATGACGTGAACAATGTTGTCGAAGATACACACTGGAGATAACTCTAACATTTTAATACTCAAAATCCCTTTTTGCTCGAGTGATTTTTTTGCTCCCGACGTGTTATAGTTATCTGTGCTCCACTGTAACCTTGAAAATCTGATTATTACAACTCCATTGAGGCACGCTGCAGTTTTCTTTAATCGTTCTGAATTGTCTCACAAAGAAGAAGGAAAAAGAATGCGAACGTGTCGTAGAGACTGTTTTGCAACGGAAGGTAGCCGAGCTCCTCCCCAAGATCTCCTCCCTTCCAAAGATACCAAAAATACCAAAGTGACTTATCTGGTGAACTTCCATGTAGACTTTCAGAACAATGGCCAAAGATAATGGACAGCGTCAGCTGATTAGTAATCTTTGCAAATAGCAATATGCTCTTACCGTACTAAATTTGTTGTTTCAATTTGTTTAGTGATACATAAGTATACGATTTATTATACTGTATACTCGTTCTATCTGTTAACATAATGAGCATACGCCCTTCCTACCAAAGTAATTACTTTCATGATAATTGGATAGGCATACTTTTTTGAAATACCTCCATCAACCCTTAAAATAAGTTAAATCGAAACTCTATACTCAGTGGCAGTTTCGTTTACTCTATCTTTAATTGCATCTGGCAGTTGAATGTTCGCATGTAATTTGCAAATTAATATGTGAGCAGGATTCTTGTTACCCTGGGTAGCTTACATCAATTTTACGTGCATTCACTCAGATGTACATTTTAGTGCATGTCAGTCTAACTTTAAGTTCTTATGCAATGATGAGGAATTAAGTATGAATGTGTAAAATAGCTCTGAAGCGGCTTTGCAACGAAATAGTGCTGTCTGGGATCATACTATTCAGAAAAGGTGACTTTTTTCTATATATATATATATATATATATGATGCACGAAAATTTTCGGGATGCACGAAAATTTCGAAATTCTAGAATCCGGACACTGAGTTAGACATATCTTATAAAAGGAGATTTTAAGCGGCCATTCTTGGTTTTTACTTTTCGAGTTTCCTTGACGATTTGAGTAGCGGAGAGATTCACTCTTACATATCACATTCAGCAGATGATGGGTTTGAAGCTCCTACTTGGCTAAGTTAATAGCAACAGAATCTCAATGATCTGAAAAATTGACTTTTATGAAGATGTCAAAGATCTTTCAAAATGCCTTTGATATTGCGCTAGTCTACGATAATTGCATTTACTGACCTGCATCAGGCTGGAAATTCATAACTTGTCATTGGTCTTATGAGTGCGCAATATCTGACCACATCACATGTTGAGGAACCTTGATCTGTTTTAGCAAGTGCAAAGTATAGAGTTTTCTACGAATGCGGCACTTGATATCATCAACATGGTCAATCAGGGATAGCAATTTTCCGTTTTTTTTACGAAATTAGTTCTAATTTCTAATTTATGCATTCAAACCTCGGTTTTTCCCGATTTCCGCTTTTTCCTTGGGTGAACTGCGATCCCCGTGGTCAATCCATAGTATTTGACAATCAAACGCGACAAACAAGATTTTGGCCTTGTCGACTACTTCAATTTCATAGTCATACCGTTTATCAATGAGAGGTGAAAAACAGATAGATGGATTGGTTTTGCTGCTTTTGAGCAACAAACCATGCATTAGTGACCATGAGATCAAATGGTCAAATTCAGTGGAAGGGTTGATCATCACTCGAGTAATGTAAGATGTTATCACATGAAAATTTTAGACTGTCCACCACTATCGCGAACAAAATTGGGGATAACACACCTCCCTGAGGAACGCCACTGATTGCAGGAAACTAGTTAGAAAGTTGACCGTTTACCTTGACGCGTTGCCAACTAGAGTAAGCTTCAATAAGTTCTTCGTAGCATCGACTGGCATGAGAGAATTAAGGATAACATTGTGTGGCATTTTATCGAATGCTTTAGTATGTTCCAACATGAACAGTGTGATTGCACTGGGAATATCGAGGGATGAAAGTATCCGATTGTCCATGTATGTTAAGGCTGCAACAGTTCCTTGGCCGAGGCGAGAAATGAATGCAAATCGATTAGGACACAATTTTGGAGTGTTAATATCACATTAAAATGGATTTTTGAAAGCAACGATATAGGACATTTGAGGGCACGTAAGTGCCTGAAAATGTCCTACATTGTTGCCCGAAAAAATCTGTGTTAATACTATTGTGTGTAATTGAAATGGACTGGGCAACAATGTAGGAAAAAAAGCGGGCAGCAATGCTATGAATGCACATGTCGATGTACGCTGATTGAGATTTCAAAAAAGTCCTTGACATGTATGGATACAGATATCATCATTATGAAATACATTGCTGCCTTCTTTTTTTCCACATCGTACCATAGCTAAATTACGCACAAATGCATTGTAAACCACTTCTTCAAAACAATTTTCCCGAGAATTTCGGCTAGCACTCACTGCAGAGAGAGATATAGGTCTGTCTGATATAGTCGACACAAAAGCAGCACAAAATCAAAACAGGGTAATAGGAGGGGGGAGCAGAAGTGTTCTCCTGGTCTCCATTCATATACTACAACCAAGTGCAACTGCATCAATAAAGTGTGAAGCACAACTCACAAACGCACTGACGAACTGTCAATTACTATGGCAGCTATGCGAATGAATGATGGTTATCGTCGCTACTCCCCCTACTCCCCATTGGGGTTTCGACGGTGCTGACAGTCGGACGTTTATCTGGAGCGTCGTGAACTTTTAGCCGGATGGCCTACCTGCTGACTTCCAATGTCACTTTCGGGGCTCGACCACTGGACCGAAAGATCAGTAGGTCTAACACTTTACCACTGTGCCACGGCGACTTAGTAGCAAGATGCAGAATGCAGATACGTTCGTTTTGGATTCAAAAGCTTAGGCGTTGGGCCATGAATGCTTTTAGAAACGCAATTAATGTGAATAGAAGAACACAAAATCAAAAAATAGGATGAAATAGTCCTATCTACAAGTGAATCGCATTCGCTGACCAGTTACATTGTTGCTGCTACCTTGCTGACTGAAAGTTCTACAGAATATTGTATCAGTTGTTCACTAGTTTTCCTCTGTATTTGCATTTCCACTTCATTCGCTATACATGAATGCAGACCTGGAAAGCACATTCCACTTATTCCTTTTGATTTCCAATTGCTTTAGATGTCATTCAGGTTCAGTAACAACTGAACGGAGCTTGTTGAGTTGAAAATGTTTCGTCAGTTAAATTTATTTTGCTCGAGGAAGATGAAATTAATTATGAAAAGTTTTCCTTTGGACAATAAATGTCATGAAACAGAATGATCTCCACTGTAAGTTCAATACTTCAGAGTGTGACTGTGTCTAGTCTACATGCCATGCAATGACTGAAAAGCTGAAATTCTGCAATCATTGAATAAGTACTTTGATGTATGCGTATTACAATGTAGAGTTTACGTATGTCGAAGAACAGAATACTATGCAGTATTTTTTGTAATGTTCCTAGCAATCCATAAATTTTGCATATTAATTGGGTCATTACTTATCCTCACATGTGAAGCCAATGTATTTTGCACCTGTGCTATGCATGTCAAAAACTGGAGTGTCTCTTTTTCACTCAATATTACTTGAATGGCCGCTGTTCATAGCTCGTATTTCAAGCGAACTTTATCCTGTGGATGACATTGGTGCTGCTGTTGTCATTTTTTACACTAAAACGTGATTTTTTAGATGTACCAAAACATTATCCACTGCATTGTAAAGTGCTGCTCAGTGCTCACCACTGTAAAAATGCAAGATCACTGTCATTGTTTCATTTGCGATTGTGTTAGTCGCTATGAAAGCTTTGAACCTCTCCACATTCGTCAAGAAAACATGGCCCTGTAGTTTTTTGACAATGCTTAATGTCTTGATAATCATCGTGGCAATGTTTTAATGCCAATTGAATGAGAACCTCATTGTTTCTCAGACGTATCGGTCTCCAATCAAGACTAATATGACGCTTGTATTTTTTCAGCATCATCGCTATTTTGTCATTTCAATGTTGTCTCAATTTCCACATTTTGATAACTTGATGTTGCGCAATTGTCAATTGTTGTGATTGTTGACACAATGACACCTAATTATAGCTGAATATTCATGACATGAGAGGCGAGCGGATGCTCAGAATCACATCAAATTATGAGTGATTCCGTGAAGGTTAAATGTATGCAACAACGGTACATTTTTTCAAAACATTTACATGGACTGTAGTGAATCTAGTACAGAGTGATCACAAAGTCACGCAAGTGAAGAAGCTTTGACATATTTCATATAGAAATAGGAGTCTATGAACATAGAACATTGATCGTTTTATTCACTAAGAGTAAAATTGCCAAAATTAAGTCAAAACATGAAATTTACTGATTTTGTAGAGGTTTTCAGACATCAAATGCTGAATCATGCGACTCACTTCAACTTTTACATCGAAGTTGATGTTCTGAATTCAAGCATGTTTCAAATTTCATGGCATTCTGATAAATAGTTTCTTTTCTGCAAAAGAAAATGTACGAAAATTCTGTAGCCGATATTATCTTTGATTTTGTCGACAACACGAAACAGAGATATCATGAAGGCCCGCTTTCTTCCCGTCGAACTCCATGATTTACATCATTTGCATAGATATATCATTTTGCTGATCTCTCTATACATGAATTTTGAACTATGTTTCCACGTAAAATCATTCCTTCTGACGATGACCAAAGAGCTTGTCGAAATGAGAAAAAGAGAACTTTTTAGTAATATTCGGATTCTTAGTTTATAAGATTTATAATACTTTTCCCTTGATTTATAATTTACCGAAAACTTCAAATTGCATCCCGTTGAATTTACGTGTTTTTTCCTCTGATTCTACCTGACAAGAGGAACCGGGTAGAACTCGGCAGACGCGCAGATTCGTACCAGTCATTGGGTGTACATCATTCGGTGAAAGTCTCTTTTTGGACTTCGTTCCCTGCAGAATCTCTGGGTGGGGGTCGTACTATAACCCATAGACCACGAAAAAACCTCCAAAAGTCAAAATCGCAAGCAATGGTGCAGCAAATCATTCTGCATTATCGCTGCAGCTGAGATCGTGATGTAGCAAAGAATCAGATGACCTGTAAATGGCGGTGTAGATGTTTGAATGACTGCTTGAATATTAATTGAAGGTTTCATTGTTGTAGTTAATTTTCATGGAGTTCATTTATTCGATAGTTCATTTGGTCATTTCATTTGCATTATTCGTAATATCGCGCAATATTGGCTTCGACGATAAATGATGGCTATAAGACAGGTAGTTGACAATCGTTTCCTTCTGAGCAACCATCTGACATAACTGCAAGTTCATCGATAATCACGTGAAATTCGTGGGTTGATTTGCTTAGATCATAGTGCGTGAAATTGATGAGAGAAATTTATTTGCTCCAAGGCTGGGATACATTCTTCAGATAAGTGGAGAATTGCGGACGGTTAGGACTCTTCTCTGTTGCTTCCACAGAATTAAATTGTCTAACAGCATCATTTTGCTAAAAGTGCAAACTGATTCCAAAACTATGGCACACGCAGGAACTTACTAAGTTTTTAATACTAAGTAAAATTTTTAAATCTTGCAGAGATGGGGAAAATGTCATGCGTCGCTTGCGGATTGCTGTGAATTCCTTCAAAATGCTCCGATCGCCACGATTCCTTCGGATTCAAAGAATTCACATCATTGAAAAGTTTTCTCGATAATGTTGAGCCATCCGATCATTATTAGAAAAGTTGGCCGGCGCACGAAAAAACGTTCACAAACTTCTCTGTAGAACTTGACATCGACTGTGTCTCTTAGCTGTGTGATCCGGTTGATAATAGTCACCGAAACTTCGCACAACTTGGAGTGTTAATGTTGAACTGACTGCTCATTGTTCGATTTCCATAGTATTATGTCAGCAGATTGTGCCATTTCATAGGCATTACATGTTCCAATGCTTCCTTTCTAGTCAAGCAGAAGAAGAGACGACCTGTCTAATTCTGTGGTTGCGCCATGTGATGAGAGATGATCCTCGCACACCACAGAATTATTGATGAGAATTTTAGTACCTAACTTACATTTCGAATGAGCCTAACCCAGTGACAATTACACATTTACACTGTACACACGCATACGTAGATTTGCTAATATTTTGTACTCGTTTTAAGAATCTGTATAGTTGTAATTGATTGATGCGTTCAACACTGCTGTTGCCTGCTACAAGATTGATGGAAGAAACGGTAAATACCTACAACTTTGTTCGAAAAGATGTGGTTGATAAAGACCAAAAAAGCAAAATTGGAAAATAAGGATATCACTTCTGCAAACAACATCTATATATCAACTACACCACATTTCATTGTTCCTCAAGCCTTGAGTATAAGTGATTTCGTTATTCTTCATTCGATTCATGTGTACACGGTTAATCCTTGACCACTATGCATTCACTTTCGTGTATCTGTCGGTTAGTCTAGAGCGGTCATAATCATGGAGATAAGTCAAGCCCCGCAAGCAATGCATCAGCACTCGGACCAGGTAGGGAACATGCAAGTCTCAGCCGTGAGATTGAGGCATCACCAAGTAAAAAGTTCATGTCATTGACCACGGTTTGTGCGGTCTGTGGAAGTTAGTGAATTTTTTTTAAAAAATCAAGTCACCAAAAAGGTTTTGCGAATTTCACAATTTTTCGGAAAAGTTCGTTCATTAGATGAACACAATTAAGTTTCTGTAGATGTTCAACATCGTGAACTCAAGCCTCCCAGTCTCAGGATCAATAGGGAAAACTTGAAGCAGTGTTCTCCTGAATATCCTCCAGAAAGAATTCAAAGGTTCTTCCCAGTCAACTGACCTCTACAAACTGATCCCAAGTATGCCTAGCCATATTGGGTTTCGTCGGTCAGCATTATTCCCGGATAACCGTCGTGATTTGAATTCGTTATCTTCAATATCCATTTTATCCCAAACACCACTGAATTCTGTGCTGAGCACCACATTCCCACGTTCGGCTGAACAATCTGATTAGAGAAAGATATTTACTGAATTAATTTTATTTTAATGAATTGTCTCCAAAATGGTCTTGATGAAATTGTCCAAAAGAAGCCATAAAATAGAATTTCGATAACAGAAAATATTTCAGCAACAACAAAACCCGGGTTTCTGTTAAAGCTTTATCTGAAAACGCGATGGCATCTGACAGTTTGACTTCCACGAACTGTCAGAGACAATGGACCTTCTGGCTAAAGTTTTGGCAGAAACTTAGGTTTTATTTTATATATTGCTGAGGACGTTTCAGCTACTTAAATTCCATCCTGTGGCCTTCACATTGACATTTTATCAAAACTTAGTTTCAGGACCATTCTCTAAAAAGACGATTTTGACCTGGAACTATTGCGACTATCAGCTTGGAAGCAGTTTCATTGCTCCTCTATGTCACAATGAATTCAGAGGAAAGTCTCAAAATTCACATTGGGAAGGGGAACATCTTCACGAAGATCATGTGGATTATGTCTTTGAAGAAACATCAGAATAAGAATCGATTACATTAAGCCTGGTTGAAATCCAGTAAAGCACGTATAACTCGTTGAAAGTAAGCACACGACTTAGTTTGGCAATCGAACAGAAAAATAATCAAACGCTTCAGATCTGGAAAACAAGGGAAAGTGTCAGTCTTGCAGACAGTCTTCTGCTGACGTATGATTGATCCATACCCAACTTGTGCTAACATATTATGCCATTCGCCAAATAGCGATCTTAGAGCTGTTTGTCGTTAGAGCTAATGAGAAGAAGAAAGAATCATGCAGCTGGAAATATGAAATGGCGATGTCGATGAAGGGGATGACATTGATAGCTGAAAGTGAATAAAACATGTGGTTTTGACAACCCCACGTCGAACTAGGAATGGTACCGCCCAAACTTGTGGAGGGAGGGCCGATGCCAGGGTTGGAACACCGGCCGGTTCCAAACTTGGCCGATACATAGGCCAGACGGCTATATAAACCAGGTGCTACTAAAACTGGAAAGTCTGTCGCACTGGGTTAAACCCGTATCTCTCACTTTCTCACTCTTTTTTCTGCAGAGGGCTGTCGTAATAGCTTTCCAGATTGAGGAAAAGAATTTGCGTTTTACTCAATTTGGTTTACTTTCTTAAAATTTGAATGAACAACTTCGCGTGGGATGTTGAATCACGCTGTGATAAAAATTCGTTGATCGGATGTAATTATCTGCAGATTTTGTAAATGTATCAGGAACGTGCAGACGAAATGTTTCATAAATTCAAATTCTAGCTCCGTATGACTTCCTTTTCTCCTCTGATTGACACTTTCTATCTTTAGATAATCATCATCAGTCGACACGCTTCCGCTCCAAAGAAACTGAAAGCAATCGCACCGTTATGTTTCGACATGAATGCAATTTTCAATGACGTTATCGTAAGAAATCTGATACCAAGTCCAATCAAGCGGCATGAAGTGAAAGTGATTTCTGATATCACTGAAGCTGCATGTAACATAGTACAATAGTTCGAGAGAACCAATGATGAAAAGTTGAGACGGTGTTAGTTTCTATTATTATCTACCGAGAATTTAGGTTTTCGGCATGATTTCGCAGTTCCTTGCATTTTAATCAGTGATTGAACATCTAAAGCAGGGGTCGGCGACCTCAATCAGCCCGCGGACCGCAACCTCAATCAACCCGCTGACCGCAACCTCAATCATCCCCCGGGTCGCAAGCTCAATCAGCCCGCTGGCCGCAACCTCAATCAGCCTGCGGGTCACAACCTCAATCAGCCCGCAGGTCGCAAGCTCAATCAGCCCGCTGGCCGCAACCTCAATCACCCCGCTGGCCGCAACCTCAATCAGCCCGCTGGCCGCAACCTCAATAAACCCGCGGACCTCAACCTCAGTCAGTTCGTGGGTCGCAAGCTCAATCAGCCTGCGGGCCACAACCTCAATCAGCCCGCGGGTCACAACCTCAATCAGCCCGCAGGTCGCAAGCTCAATCAGCCCGCTGGCCGCAGGCTCAATAAACCCGCGGACCTCAACCTCAATCAGGCCGCGGGTCGCAACCTCAATCAGCCCGCTGGCCGCAGGCTCAATCACCCCGCTGGCCGCAACCTCAATCAGCCCGCTGGCCGCAAGCTCAATAAATCCGCTGACCGCAAGCTCAATAAACCCGCTGACCGCAACCTCAATCAGCCTGCGGGTCGCAAGCTCAATCAGCCCGCTGGCCGCAACCTCAATCAGCCCGCTGGTCGCAACCTCAATCAGCCCGCTGGTCGCAAGCTCAATCAGCCCGCTGGTCGCAAGCTCAATCAGCCTGCGGGCCGCAACCTCAATCAGCCTGCGGGTCGCAAGCTCAATCAGCCCGCTGGTCGCAAGCTCAATCAGCCTGCGGGTCGCAACCTCAATCAGCCCGCGGGTCGCAAGCTCAATAAACCCGCTGACCGCAAGCTCAATCAGCCCGCTGGCCGCAACCTCAATCAGCCCGCTGGCCGCAACCTCAATCAGCCTGCGGGCCGCAACCTCAATCAGCCTGCGGGCCGCAACCTCAATCAGCCCGCGGGTCACAACCTCAATCAGCCTGCGGGCTGCAAGCTCAATCAGCCCGCGGGTCACAACCTCAATCAGCCCGCTGGTCTCAACCTCAATCAGCCCGCGGGTCACAACCTCAATCAGCCTGCGGGCTGCAACCTCAATCAGCCCGCGGGTCACAACCTCAATCAGCCCGCTGGTCTCAACCTCAATCAGCCTGCGGGCTGCAACCTCAATCAGCCTGCGGGCTGCAACCTCAATCAGCCTGCGGGCTGCAACCTCAATCAGCCTGCGGGCTGCAACCTCAATCAGCCTGCGGGCCATTGGATCAAGCTCAACCTTCTAGCGGGCCGCAACATTAGAGGCAGTTAATAATTACAAAACGAATCATCAGTTTGACTTTTTAAACAATTCACGAAAACTTACGGAAAGAATACTCTTTACAATTGTGTTAATGGAAAAATCACAAAATGGTTAGTGACTTTAATTCATCATTATACACATGGATGACATTCTATAGAGAAGTAATGTGCAAGACAAAATCGTAGCCTGTGGATGACGGAAGTTCTACCAAAAGCCCCCAACTTGACAATGAAAGTTAGCTGTGTTCTGTGTGTGTCCATAGTGCGATGATGATGATACTACTCCCCATACTGAGGGCTTCGACGGTGCTGACATAGTCAGGTTTTTTCTGGAGGGTTGAGATCTTCCCCCCCCCCCCGGATACCCTTCCTGACGACTTCCAATGACACTTTTGGTACTCGGACTGCGGGTCTAAGGATCGCCAGGCCAATCACTTAACCACTGTGCTACGGATACCTGAGAGAGTGAGCGATGATGTAGAGGAGTGAGACGTGGGCCGCAAAAGGCTATCAGTCCATTAGGGTGGAAAGAACAGAAAATGCATTGGTTAGAAGAAAGTGATGTTTGGCTGGTCATTGGACTCTGGAGTGAAGACCTGAGGAAGAAGACGAACCCAGAAGGCAATTCCTATGGTTTGCAAAGAAGAAGGCTACTATGATCTAACGACATTATGAGAATAGACGGAGTGGTATAAAGAAAGCAAACTACTGTAGACTTCGTGTCGCACGTGGCTAGGCAATTTTGAAGTAGAACCGCGGGCCGCACCGGAGGGTTCGCAGGCGCAGGTTGTCGATCTCTGATCTGAAAAGAGTGACTATTGTAATGTCAATCAAAGACAGTGCTATCCTTGATTCCCCGACCGCACTCGCCTGACCCAGGAATCGAACCGTAGTCCGCAGTGGAGACGAACTGTCACCGTCACGAAGCCACGCTGACGTTACAAAAGGAATTCGAGTGAAAGCAAAAGTCATGTCCAAGTGATGTCGACGGCTTTTTGACAGAATGCAGTTAGTTTTCATTCTGTAGCAAGACACCATAACAGCATGTCATTCGACCTCGTCACACAGCGTAGATGGACAATAAAGGTCTGTCGAAATATGTTGAATATCTAAAAGAATAAATGCCAACACCTTTAATACGACATATGTTTTTACACACATTTATGTATGTATGCTTATTATATGCAATGTTGTTAATCTTGTCAATGTAGCCGTTGTCAATGTTGTTTGCGACTTTTTAGGCCAGCCAAATGCAAACAAAGAGAAACAATGAACAATTGTCAAATCAAATCATGATCAATTGAATATAGCAAGCTATCCTTTCAGCAAAATGTTGTGTGCAAGATTACTTGTTGTAAATGTCAAAAAATTCTACATTGGGAACACAAGAAGACATCTTCACATAGGAATGAAAGGACATGAAACCAGAGAAAGCTCATCAATTTTCAAACATATTCAGGATTGTGAAGCCAATGAGATTTCATCTCATGAGAGGTATAACGTCAAAGTCCGTTTGATGGAGCCTAAACTCCTACACAAACATTCTCCTAGAATCAATTCCAAGGAAGAAAAGAGCAATCACCAATGTTTGTACTTCATGTGATGATAGTTCTTCAAATTCTATTTCTTTGATGTTGATAGTTAGCATCATCCTCCTACAGGTCGGACACCAGGCAGTCTGGATTGATTTCACTGAAAAGTACCAATAGTCCATCGAAGTGCATACAGCGGACCTGTACTTTGCTATATTCACATTCTGTTGTCTAAAATACGCCCAAGAATTTGTCAAAACGGTTATTACCTGCAGAAAGAGAGCTTTGAGAATAGGAAGTTCGGATGATTCTCAGTCTTTTTTGTTTTCACAAGCAGATCAAATGTGTACTAATATGCTTCGGAAATGTTGTATGTGTTGATCATCCTTGGAGCAATATTTTGATGTTATAACAAAACTATCTCACAATGCATGCCCTTTGAGAAAGCAGGGGCAAAGACGTGAGTGAAAAGCCAAGAGATGCGTATCTTCCTCTATTATAAAGTGTTGTGCATGAAGTGTTAAGTCTTTTATTCATTTCGGAAGCTTACCTCGCTTTGTACTCATTTCATACGTTCAAATACTCAACACCTGCGTGAGACTCATTACAATTGATTGATGATGAAAAGAATCCCCTCTGTATCGATATCACAATTCTTGAAAATATTTCTTCGGTTCTGATGACGTCATTGTCTACTAAATTTTATTCCATGATTTTGACTAGTGATATCCTAGAACAATAGCCCTGACTACTTATCCCCTGGCTTTTCCTTGTTCACGTTGCACAGAGTTAGAAGGTTGTTGCCTTCTGATGGCGCGCCTCCACTCCTGCCGGTCAGGTCAGGTCAAGGGCCTTAAGATCATCGCAGACGACTTGCGACCATATTTTCCTTGGTCTTTTACCTTCGCCCTCTGTAAAGTCGCCTTCGCCAACTGTAAAGATATCTTCATCCAGTCGTTCTCTTCTCAGATTGTGGCTATACTACATCAGCCTTCTTCCTTGCAGAACATCAGACATGCATTCCAGGTTCATCTTTCTTGCTTAGGTCTTCACGCCTACATCCATCGGTCAGCCTAACACCACACATTCTTCTCACCACTGCCATTTCTGTCCTTTCCATCTTCATGATCTGATCAATTTTCACGGTCACATCAGCGGTGTATCATCGCGCTACGGACGCAAGCAGAACTTTCTCTTTCAAGTTGGAACTTTGGATGTCAGTAAAGACCTATCTTCGCTGAATCGATGCCACAATTTCTAAAAATATTTCTGTTTTTGATGACGTCATTGTCTGCTAAGGTTCCATATTCATGACAAGTGATGCCTGAGAGCAATAGTCCTGACTGAGACATGAAGTAGCATCGTCTTCACTGCATTCACGCATGATTCTTCTCCCTTACGACTGCATTTTGTTCGAGATTGTGAGATGGATATACTCGTGGATTCAGACTCCTTCTAAATTTGTCATGCATTAACGGTTGGATGTCATCAAGATGCGTAATTAATGTGATATTAAAGATTTTTATGGATTTATATATTTTTAGAGGTTTTCAATTCATTTCTAGTTGCTCTGTATGCACTTTGAGAACCACCGTCAGACCGGAACGACGTTTGCCGACGTCCAACACTCGAAACACGGGGGGAAGCTTTTTTTTACGTCACTACTGCCCATACTTGGGGCTTGGACGGTGCTGACATAGTCAGACTTATGGAGCGTTGTAGTACTTTTAGTCCGGATGCCCTTCCTGCCGACTTCCAATGACACCTTCGGGGTTCGACCTCAGGACCAAAAGATCGCTAGGCCAAGCACTTAACCACTGTGCCACGGAGTCCACAATAATAACGGACGATAAATCGTGGAGTGAGTGAGTGAGAACTATTTATAGCACAGCATCCAATGATTATAAAAAGAATGCAAGATTCCATTCATTCATCATGTTTAACGGCACGCTATGCCTGTTTTCTATCGAATAGTAGATTTTTGATGAATATGGAAACATTAACATGATGCACCGTTTGTTTTGTCGCAAGTCGGCCGTTAACATGAATAGTAATACATCTTTCTGAATCGTGTCACAACTGCACTTGGAGATGTATCTGCGGTCAACTGTCTCTGCGTCAGTGAGATGATTAATTGGTTTTTCAGGGTAATTAGGAAACTATGACATAGAAGTACATGTATGTTTGCGTGCCACTAATTCTAACAAGAACTATTCATCATGTTATTCGATGAATTAAAAAGACAATTTTGTGAAGAAGATATTCATTGATTTTCCATTGAAAAGTTGATACAGTTGTTGATAAAATATTGTCGTATTATTTATTGATTCATTCTTTCTTTCAGATAATCGACATTCGGAACATCATCACAGCGAAGACAATTGAAGAAATGAAAGATGTGTATCCTTTCCTAAATTTCCTGTTTTGGTTTCAGTTTTCTCAACTTGTGACCTACTATCGACTTGCTGGCTGCTCAATGACCTAAAATATATAATTTGCAATTTTGTATCATGAAATCTATATTCTTTCGACAAAGATAAGACTTCAAAATTTAGCCTTCCAATACAAAGAATCAGAAATGTGTATATTAGCATTGTGTTGAATTTCAATAATTTTGTTTCCGTGCGAAATATCGTCAAGGGTATTAATTTGTAGTGTACTTGATAGATAGTTGACTGAAAGGTTGCATTTCGCCATTTCAGTACTCCGATTCGAGTATCGACTACGAGTATTTCCGGGTACTTTCGAATTTGTTTTCCTGAAGAAGTTCTGTCGCTCGTAACATGAGTTCCTAGCCTTCACCTGAGAGCTGTCCTACCCTTGAGTTTCTAATTTGGCTTCGTGTCTTCGGTAAGTCAGGGTAAAGCAGCAAAGCTGTTACCAGATCTTAGTTATCTTGATACAAGTTGTAGAGTATGTTGCATAAAATTCATTTTCGAAAATGATATGTTTGCGGGATAAGTGTAGTGCTTGGAATTCAACTGACCTTACACCCAGCGTCCACTTTATGTTCTTAAAGAATACAAAAATGAAACTAAAGGTACGCCGGACATCAAAGATAAAATTCTTTTTGGTGAATGATTTTCAGTCATTTCATGACATGAATTCTATTTTTTTCTTTTAATTCATTAATTCCAAGTTTAGTTTACTCGTGGTTCCTAACTTGTTGAGTGACGTACGACTATTCCTATCAAACTAACTACTGCACGAATGGTTGGTGAAAGTCAATAGATAATACCAATGTGCGCATAGCACGTACAGGGTGACACATGCAAAAGCCTGCATTATAGTAATTGATCCTGCAAAAAGTCACATTAGTCAAAAGAAGTAGTATTTTGAAATTATCTATCTCTGAAAAATAACGAGTTTAAGGCTTGTTGTGCTGATTCCTGGCTCTGATACAAATATCATCTGATGCATACTATCTGAGGCGGTCTGTTGGTGTCAATCACCTCAAGAATGTATCAGAAGACGAGTTGCACATCCTCTTAGTTCAATTTCCTACTGAATTCCAGTGAAAACCATGGTAATCACGTGATTAACTCAACTATCGACAATGTAACATTGATGAAAATTCCAGCAGTTGGTTTTTAATATCTGCATCAGAATTCGTCCACCTATTCGACGACTGGTATGTCGGTCGCACTGCTGGATATCTCTTCCGTATCTGGAATTTCATGTCTTTCGATAATGTAACCCTAATAAATGTTGGCTGTGAATTCGCGAATGTCGGGTTTAATTTTCGTACTGGAGAATATGTCAATCATATAACAGCATTTTCGCTTTTGTAAAGTTCCCATCAAACCAGCCAAAAACCAGTTAGAATGAGGGAATCGATATCAAATGATAGTATTGATATTTCCATGCACGATCTTAATGAAATTGGCTCTGTAACTTTCAAATGAGGTTGGAAAATGAAAAGTATGAAATCCGTCTGACTGGCTATTCTTAGTTGATCTTTTCCCAGTGGTCAGACATCGATTTCAAGTAGGACCCGTGGATAACACAGTAAGACGGCACTCTTCTGAATCATAAGCTTCTAACTAGAGCTGTGCGCGGAGCATCGGTTTTCGTGTCGGTGCATTGAAATATGCGAATTTCGATCAAATTGATGTCTTACTGTGTATTTTCAATTATTATTAACTAATATTATTTGATAGCTTTGTCACAGCAATTTGGAGAGAAAAATACGCTGAGCTTGCAGTATAATGAAACCGGCCAAGAGAACATTATTTAATTCTATTCAACAATTCAATTGAAATTTCTGCATCGCAAAAGCAAAGCCTTTTGAAAATCACTGCTATATCATAAAATAACAGAAGCATTTTCAGTTAAGAAAAATTTAAAGAGGTTGACGAAGATAGATTATTCAAGTTCATGACAATCCATTTTAGGCCACGAAATCCCAATTCGCTCAAACTCAGAATTCGAACCTAATAATGAATACTGCGTACCTTGTTGTTGCACCTAGTGCTAAGATATTGCCTATCTTAGCATTACAGCGGCCAGAAGTCCGTCCAAAGGATTTTCTTCAGCATCCAGTAGCATAGTCATGCCACAGAGTCATGTCCAAATGTTGACTTTCTTGCATAGAAATTTGCAGACAGCGGTGACATTGCTTCGAATCTTTCTATTGTGTGTTTAGGTATTTTGAATAAAGAATCAAAAATAATCTCTTCCTTTGCTGTATATCATTTTAGAAGAATCAATTACAAACTCGTCACTTAGTTAAAATCGTCCGCCCTTGACTTAGTAATTTAGTCTTTATAATTTTTATCACTTTTTGTTGCATATCTGCGCAATTTCTGTTTTCATCCAGTAGCGTGAAAGTCTAGTTTATTTCCAATTATCTTAATTTCCTAATCAAGCATGAGCTTGATGCAATTTGACAGGGACGGGCCGGGACTCGCACATGCTTTGGATGAATGGGATGGGGCAAGGTTGGACGAACCGAAACTGCCCCACGCCTGAAGCAACGGCCTCGCTTTCAACTGAAATTAACCAATAAAATAACTGAGATGGAATCATAAAAACAGCATCTCTGCGCTTCCTAAATACCTTAAATCATTCTGACAAGTGAATCCTTCGCTTCTTGAGTGTTTTTTGGCATATTTAGTTTAATACACATGCTCCGACATCCAATACTATCACTTGGCGAGATCTACTCCTAGCAGTATGACTAGAAGCCAAGCCCTGCATGCTAAGTTATCGATCGTGGTTATCTCCTTGACAAATCTCTCGCGCAGATATATTATTCAATACCTCATGGAGACAGACATGTTCAAATTACTGAAGACTCAACGGCTGAGTAAGGACCACATCTGCTACTTTCTCTATCAGATCCTGCGAGGTAAGTTCCATGTTCTGCCTCCCGCACATCCATTACATTGTATGTCATTTGTCGATCCTATTTAGGTCTGAAATACATCCACTCCGCCAATGTTCTGCATCGAGATTTGAAACCCTCCAATCTTCTCCTCAATACGACCTGTGATCTCAAGGTAAATGCATTTTCTGTCATGAGCCATTTGAAATCATGCTGTGATGGAGAGTTTATCAGCTGTTTTTCTGACGCTGTCAGACAGATCTAAAGCATCAGGTTTTCTTCGTATGTCTTCCTGTCCCATTTCAAACACAAAGACATGAGGGATGGGAGTGTCTCCCAGTGGATGGGAATGTCCTCTGAGGACAGGAATGTACAAGTGGGAACGGTGTTGCCTCTCCAGCAGGCGGCCAGTCTCACAAGGTTGGTTAGCAAGTCAAAGTGGGAACTGTGTTGCCTCTCCAGCAGGCGGCCAGTCTCACAAGGTTGGTTAGCAAGTCAAAGTGGGAACGGTGTTGCCTCTCCAGCAAATGGGAGAGTATTTATGCTCGTGATAGTAGTGCCCTCATCACCATTCATGAAGTACCTGCAGTGCATTCTGTTCATCAGCTGATTTAGCCTACCGATACGACCATTTTAAGCATCTCATCTTGTCATTGTTATTGTCAATTTATGAGCAACAGCTGCGTGTGGATTTCAAATCTCGTTTGTTTGCTGATAGTGTGTGGAAGAGGGAATAAACAAGAGAAACTGCGTCGTGACTTTACAGACTTCGCTCTGCATTGGTAGTTAGAGGCTGTGCGGAGATAGAGAGAGTAGGAACAAATCACACTTAATAAAAATGCCTTTCAAATGGTTATAGGAGCAATTCACATGACACTTTCAAAGGGAAATCTCAACGTTCTCACCTGCTAGTTTCCCCTTGGCCTTTCCTAATTCTCATATGTGCAATTGAAGTGAAACATTTAATAGAGGACGCGAGAAAGTACTGTGCTGACATAATCATTCGGAATCTGAGTGCACGGAAGCACGCAAGGTTGCGTCCTTAGATAGCCGGATAATGTGGAGATGCAAGATTCCCTGATGTAGAATTCCAGGTGTTTGGTTCAGTTCTACCTGGCAGACATTTGCGCATCATTTTCGTCCGAAAATGTGTCAGATACTTCAGAGATGTCATTTCAGTAGCGTTTGAATAAATATGTTGCATTGATAGTACGTGTGATGCGGTAAATGTGAAGGACATTGAATATCTCTTTCTCATACTTCATAGATATTACAGAATTAATGCACTACAGAAATAGAAATTCATTGGGTTTCTATTTACTCATTGGATCTAGTCTGTTCGTATTAAAAGTCCCTCTTTAAGTCTTGTATTTGCTTGATTATCGATTGCTGTAAAAATCTGATTACCCAACTTCTACTTTTGCATTTTCGTTGATGCTCAGACGCAGAAGATAAGTTGTTATTTAAGCATTCATTTCTTCTTCGATATGTAGTGGTCAAGTATTTGCTTTTTTTATTTTTTTTTCAACAAAATGCAATATGTTGAATCATAGAAAAACATAATTTAATAATAATAACAATTCAAATAATTAAAAGCATAATTAGCATTCATTTGTTCTTCGATATTTGTATTGTGCGGCCAATGGTGCGCACTTCTGCATTCACTTCTCTTATCAAAGGTGTTATTTTGAAGCATCCAATCTGGCTACGTAGAGATTAATTGAAAGGAAACGTCTCCCATTTGACAATATCAGTGTTGCCACAGCGGCCAACTGGAAAGAATTCCACCGCGACGGTCTAGGTGTGCCGATTCCTAGACCTATGTATGAATCGCTTTATTAAAGATAGATATAGCAATTTTGGGGATCGATTTACAGTCACACGCACGTACATCACGCAATTTAGCCTATGTAAATAATGATGCATGCTAAATTGAGGAACCTGATTTTTCTTTTGTTTCCCATGCCCTCCCATCATAGGTACCTTATCATCATTAATTCAGTAATGGATTCCAAAGCAGTGAGTTTAATGCGCATCATATATGCTTCAATTGCAACTCTAACCATTCACTGATCAAGTAATTCAATTTGAAAAAATAGCACAAAACAGATACTGAGTTACGTGGACCTGCTGAGTTACCATTCCATTAATAAGAGAGGCTAGACAACATTCAGAAATTTTGATTTTAGAAGTAATTTCAGAGAGATTGAAAATCTAATGGTTAAATCGCTTAATCATGACAAGGTGTGAAGCGAGTATCTGAGATTGAAACGTTCCAATACTGTAGGAACATCATGCAAGTTGACACGGACAAGTAGCTGAAAATCCGCATCTGCGTTTGCTACCTGTAGGATAATTAAGTTTGCGCCGAATGATAAAAAAATAGGAACGGCGGAATTCTCAAATTCCAAGAATTCCGCCACCACCTCAAGATTTCCGCCAATTCCGCCGCTGTGGCAACACTGGACAATATAGAGTTTAGATTAGGAAACAGACTGGTCGTAATCAAGGTACTCTTATATTACGCTAAGAGATTAATAGGCAGATTAATGCGTAGAGATTAGCACAGCAAGACGAAAGACAATTTCTTTTAGGAAATGTTTAAATGGTGTCAATGTACATAAAATGAAATGCATTGCAAAGCTGTAAAGTTAGTTGAAAAATTGTGTACTGACATGCATAAAAAATACGCTTTGTGATCAAAACACAGCACAAGTCAACTTCAAGTCATCACATTTATTCGTTAACTTTCGGCTTTGTTGATGGGACGCTCTACTTAACGTCGCGCATTACATTATTGTGTTGCTGTCTCCCCTCGAGAAGTCTTTCAGCCGTCAGCTGTTGTCGAACAATAGGTCGAATTTCCTTCAGAAAATTTCATCTGTTGAATAGACAATCAAATTACTTATTAGTATAATTCAGACAAAAATACAAAAAGACTAATGCACACCAGCTGTGTTTAACAAAATAGGCAGCCGGTGTTGGAGTACACGCGATGCATACTCGTGCACGTATAAGTGCACGTGCTCCTTATATTTTGCTGGATATGAATTTGTAGTGACTGTGAGTATCTTATCTCCTTTGTTAATTTACTCATGATGATGATTATAGGCAGCAGTTGAAGCCTCTATATCTTGTTTCGATTTTGTCAACTTGATCTGCCAACAAATATATTTTTTTCATCATAGTCTTATCAGCTCAATTTGACTGAATCGACGAAACGAAGAATTAAAACCTGCTCTAACCCCGAAGTAGATGAAACTGCCCCATCTAATGGAGAGAGAGGCTTAGACGATCTTGTCTTCTTTATCAGCTGAAACAACCTCGAATTCTTAACTTCAAAAAAAATCATGTTAAATCTAGGCTTATATTATCGGAAATTTAACCTAGAGATGGATTAGTCAGAGATGAATCAATCGAGAATGCGACTGAGCGATCTCTGAACCTCAGGAGGGACGAATTTACCTCTCCACAAAGCCTCATCCCCATTCGTCTGATGAGAGAGACTGAACAAGCCTGAGAGATAACATCAACGAAATTTTGTCTTAATCACTTAAAATAAATATTTATGCAACATCTGCCATTACATGCTTCAGTTCTTTTTACAAATAAGCTGCATGGCCTTTTACTGCAATAGCAATCATCTGAGCGTCATAAAACGTAGTTAATTTGGATAAATACGGAAGTATTCCACAAGAAGATGGCGCCACTTTTCCCCCATGTGGTTGTCTTCACCATGAGATTTGCTGTGCATTCATGAAGACGGACATGTTTCACAATTTTCTTATAACCCCTTGCTTGTTTCCTCATCCTTAAGCACAATGTGTAAATAACAGGGCTGCCGTGGGGATGGGGTGGGCATGGGGATAGGTGCTTTCCCCATGAGGATCCCCCCAACTGGGGAATTCTAAGCAGATCGTAAAATTATTTCAATAATTTGAGTAGATGTACATTCTGTCGTCAACGTCCAGAAATAGTGTCGACTGCTCATATTCAATTGTGCATTGATTGAACCAGCCACTCATGTGACATTTGAAAACTCGTGAACCAGCCTTCTATAATTCATAATAAAATTGTTACTTCTCAGGAATACCAAGACTATTCGATGTATAGTTTATTCTCCATAGGAAAGTCAAGGCTTGTCGTTTAGGACTCTTGTGTATGCGATCAAGGTTGGGACTAAACATAGTTTAATTAGCCTAATAATCACTATAGAATCACCGATATGCAATCACAGCGAAGACATGGAAGACCTTTCGATAACTTTTCATAGGCCCATGTAAGCATGCATTAAGGCTTCCTTCCTTTTTCCACTAGCAAGTATGAATACATACCCAAGTAATCCTGTAACTAATATGCCTACATGCACTTCATTTTCAACACGTATCGCAATCGTATAGCGTAGGTCTATATGTTTTGTACATATATACATGGGAATAGGACGACAACTCCTGTGGGGATATGGGGATCCACACAGGCATTCTATGGGGATAGAAATTCCATCCACAGGGCAACCCTGGTAAATAACCCTTATCCGTTAGTGCTTTGCTGAGCGAAGCAATAACAAAATATGATCATCGCCAAAATTGTAATTCAAATGCAGCGGCCAGCAATAGTGATTAGATTTCGGAATCTATGAGAAAACAGCCTCAATCATCGTTCGTCTTTATAGTGACAATGTTTATATTTTCCACGATGTATAACAAAATTTGTCTCTGACCAGCAACAGTTGCCATAGTTATTAAATTTGTTTTGATATTCTGAATCTCCATGGCATAAAAGGTATTTATCCCACTCTTATATTGATATTTGTCATTAATGGAAAAGACCATTTTGCTGAGTAGGATTAACTGCATCTGTAATGCAGTTTGAAAACGTGGGAGAATTGCTCGAATGATGATAATTCTGCAAATGCTAGAAGATGGTTTTGACGTCATCAGATCACTTCTGTTATTACTAAGACGGCTTCCAGTGTTACTTGTTGAAATGTGCCAACTCGTTATCTTGCTATTAACTATAAATTGTTTTCAAACAAGTTTTGATTTCTCGTCCAATTTTTGATAAACTTGATTGAAAGTCGACTTGAAGTCAACAACTAATGAAGCCCGAGTTTGGTGCTTATAGGTCATCCTCACGTTTTCATATTTGTCTATAATACGGAAAATAAATCAATCGTTCCAAAACTTCAGATACACGTAGACCAGCTGAGGATTAGGGTTGAAACCGACTAGCCGGTTATTCTCCTTAGGCTTATGTCGACGATTGACGATATTCATTTTAGAATCAATTGTCTACTCCAGGGGTTCCCAACTTGGGGTACGCGAAGGAATTTGAGGGGTACACAGAGCATGGGAGATTTATTATAATTCAATTTTACTTTCACTACTTTCCTGATCATGAGTCAGTTGAACTGCCAAACTTTGTGCGCATTCCGCATTGGATTGTCATCATCTGGCCTTGAAGCGACTACCAACTGGACCCCAACCCAACCACATAATTGTATGAATCCGGATTCTCCACCATAGTAATGATTAAAAGCAAACAAAGAGCTTGTTTGATGTTGGAGCATGGTTTTCGTTGTGCTTGTGTTGTTACACAAGCGCGCATCATTTACGCCCAGTTAAATTTTTGTGTTAGTCAATTACGAATTTCGTTTATTTCTACGCGTAATCAAATTTTAGCATGATTGAATTCTTGCTACTTTTTATATGTTAAGTGCGGTTACGTGGAATAATGAAAAATCTAATGATTTTCTATTTTGGGGTACGCATCATGAAGAGGTTGGGAACCCCTGATCTAGTCAGTTCAAATAGAATTGAACATTGAATGAGCATGACAGCATAGCTCCATGACGCAAACAGTGCGAAACGTTTCTTGAAAAGTAATTCAAAGCGGCTGACAGGACCTCATAATATTACGGAAAATAACCGTTACAACGTATGAGGAAAAGTTTATTTGTTTTATCTATTATTGTTTTTTATTTATTTTAAAGTTTTACTGTTTTTCCGTTTTGTAGGGATTAATGTCTAAAAACACCACACAGTGGGTTTAAAACTTTTTTACCCTCGAAAAATTGTCCATGTTAAATTCTTGCGCAATTATGATCTACAGTGGTTACTGATTGCATCGACACCAATTTTAAAAAAGTCGACAGCTGTCTCGCTGATTTACAGGCAAAAAACGCTTATCATACTACTTATAAAATTGATGATGCATTATTGATGAAGACGACAATTGTCCATGACTAATTTTTAGATAACAATCATCTACAATGGTTACTGATTGCATCGACACCACTTTTAAAAAAATCGACAGCTGTCCAACTGACTTACAGGCCAAAACACTTATCACATTATTTATAAAATTGATGATGCAATATTGAAGAGAACAGCAGTTATCCAATATAATTTTGAGCTGGAATCCATTTCTTGACTACTGAAAATAATGTCTATTGACCAGCAACTATGTTCTAGAGTTGTCACCGGTCCACAGCGGTCCTATTTGTAATCACTTCATGTACTAGGTGTTATAATTGAGCCGACATAGAGTCCAACATTTTTCAAAACTTCATAAAAGACATCATGGCATGATTGATCTATTGGTAGTGAAAACACAAGCACAAAAATACAAAATTCGCGCTCAACTGCAACATGTAAAACAAAACAAGTTAGAATGAATTAATTGTCATTTTTTCCGCAGACAACTCAAATATGTCGACTATTATATTCACGCACTGCTTGGAAAGTCTTTGAGAAAATGAGGGATGATTGAAAGGCATCTGGTATTTCAACCAAAATGGTTTGAAATTAGAATGTAGGGACTAAGATGCCTGCTCGGAATAGGACCCTAGTGGAAGACATTTTCTCTCACAAAAATCAATCACATGAAATATGATAGCATGTATTTTTGGAGTTACAGGTTTTTCAAGACTCAAATAGCTTGTTTGAAAATGGTGTATGTTTTGAACATACTCTGAACTCAGTCGGCTACCAAAGCAGCTGTCGACAACCTTTCGCAAGTCAGACAACACTTGAACATACTTTAAAATATGAACTGGGCATATTAGACGAAGCAAATCAACATTCTTAAGAAGTTTTCGACATGAGTTGCCGTCAAATGTGCCACTACGAATAGTTGACCTAATCAGATGACAGGAATCGGGCCATTTAGTAGCCTCGGACCATTCTTTCAACATGTGGTCATAAATCGAATTTACAGCACCCATCATGAGATGAAGCTCTGGGGGAGGTATGAAATTGACTATCGCATTTTCGTCGTCATCCTTTATTATCAGCAAATGAACACAGTTAGAATAATTCCTTGCTAGTTTCGGATCAGTACCCTCGCGATGCCAGCTCCAGAAACTTTCTGAAATGGTTCTCCGAGTTCTCAATTGTCCCCTACAAGAAAGTTTACCTTTCTCAACATCGCACCATGCACAAGGATGGCAAGAAGAACGGGCATTTAGTCCCAAAATAATGTTGATCATCTTAAGATCGAGAGCGTAGGTAACATTTGGAATTACAGTCTTCTTCAATTTCTTCAACTCGCACGCAATAACACGCCTCAAGTGTGTGAATAATGTAACGAATGAGTTATAGATTAATAATAACATCAATAGCTATCTATCTTTGATGAAGTCATTCAAACATATTTCTATTAGTGCAACTGATTCCATGGACATCTTTGATCTGATAGATATCTTGTCTTAATTTGACAGAAATGCGTGATAGAATGATACAATTCAATTTAGGACTGCTGGCACACTTTGCCGACAGCAACCGTGATACGAATCCAAACGATTAATTAAGATAGATATCTGAAACTAATAATCCAGATGTTGCTGATGACTTTCATCTGAATACTCAGGAAGACGGATGAAGTGAGAAAATGTTAGAAAATTGATAACTTCCTAGGTAGTCTTATTAAAACACATATCAAAGACAACTGTAGGACACAAATGTCAAACAGTAGATATTATTTGCAGAAGCCAAGAAATACATTCCAGCTCAAAATTATATTGGATAACTGCTGTTCTCTTCAATATTGCATCATCAATTTTATAAGTAGTATGATAAGCGTTTTTTGCCTGTAAATCAGCGAGACAGCTGTCGATTTTTTAAAAATTGGTGTCGATGCAATCAGTAACCACTGTAGATCATAATTGCGCAAGAATTTAACATGGACAATTTTTCGAGGGTAAAAAGTTTTAAACCCACCGTGACCAGTGTTTGGAAGAACATTAATAAGTCAAAGTAATAAGCCAATGCATTATTGATTTCTATGATGTTTTTGCTGAAGGATTCTAATTACAATCTAAGAGTAGGCCTGCTATGAAATTTTCGCAGTTGGCTTTGCGGCAGTGAGGGCGCGTCGATGGTGATAAATTATTAATCCATAGACAATTGTTGACTTAGGCATCTTGTTTTAAGCTGTACTCGATCTCAAATAGAGTTTCAGGAATCGCTTTCTCAGCATGAATGAATTTTGCAAGAATCATGTGTTCGCTTGCCTATCTATCCCAAAATTATTCCATATTTTCAATAAGCTATTACGCGCATTGTTGCTCAATCTTTTTCATACGCGTGCAAAATGTATTATCAAGGTACGAATATCTGTCTAATTACCTGATAGAAGATCAATTTGAATAGAAATTGATGAAAATCATCATTGCGCTTCATTCGCATGCTTCATGTCTCCATGCGATTATGCAATCATATCACGATATTTGGACTTTCTTTTAAAACATGCTTCAAGTTTTTCAGAGAGCTTGTCTTGATATGCGCGTTCAGTAGTAGATGACTTTTTTCTAGCTAGTGATACAGGTCTCATATTTTGACAGGTTTGCTGAATAAGAAGGGTGTCGTTTTTTACTAATCCTTCACCACTAGACAATTCTGAGAAATACAGGAGTTGGAGCAATCAGCTGACTGTAAATGCAAAATCAGAATTTATCTTGATAAGGGCACTTCGCCAGCCTGTGTTGTTTGATCACAAGAAGAATATGATTTTCTGAATCATACAATAGTTGCAGATTTATGGCGAAAGGTGATATCTTGTAAGTTATTCTATTAAGAGGATCTCATATTTAAAGAGAAATGAAATGAGCGTGATTCAATAGAAAGTGCACTGACACGGTACCGGTGCCTAACCATTGCCGGCCACTGGAAGTCGCCATCGCCGCCTAGGTACCGTCGTCATAACACGTTGTGTTCAACTTCATTGATCACGTGACATTGTTTCCAATGTGCATGTCCGCTCTAGTCATTCAGATTTCTATGCATGGCAGTGTAGCATCATCAAATAAGCAAACTGCTACCTACATGAACTCGTGTGAGCGCAATTCGCTAGATTTTACAATCTAACCAATAGCCCTTTTGACCTATTAGTCCGGCAGCCAGAACGAGTTTCTGCAGGGAACGAGGCCGAAAGTGAGACTTTCACAGAATGATGTACACCCTATGCCTACTACGAATCGGCACGGCTGCCGAGTTCTAGTGAGTTCCTCTTCTTGTCCGACAGAATCAAAGAAAAACACATGCAAATCCAATGGGACGCAGATTGCAGTTTTTGGCTAAAATGAAATTTTGTATGTTTTCTCTGATTAAACGGAAAGTACTAAGCCAAGAGTCATAATTTTTGGTGCGGAATGTCTTCAGGTCATTTCCTTTGATGTACATGTGCTTTTATCATGCTTCTGATCGGCAATGTCTGTTAGAATGTGGCTGCATGTGGGTTAAGTTGCTCAAAATGTTTGTGTTTGCCGATATTAAGAGGCTCGCCAAATCTAAATGTGTTTAGCTTTGATCCTGTCTGACAAGAAGAGGAACTCACAAGAACTCGGCAGACGTGCCGATTTGTAGTAGGCATAGGGTGTACATCATTCTGTCAGAGTTGGAAGTGGGTCAACGAAACTTGACCCATGACCCACCTGACCCACGGCATATGTGACCCACGACCCACCTGACCCACTTGACCTACCTGACCCACATCCTGCAAGGGTAAATGATGTGAGTGTAATTTTCTTTTCTAGTATCATCTTTAGTTTCTTTTTCATTCAAGATTATCTGTCTATCTAAGTAGAGGCCTGGTAGTATCAAAATTGTTGTTAAGATTTGTTATGAAGGTTCAAGTGCATCAGACCACTTGTCACATGATAAATAGACATGTAACCTCATCAAAATTATCTTATAATCAAAGTTTATGCACCACAAATGCCTGAGGTTCTAAAAAATTAAACGATTCTGTTTTTTGCCATAATTCTTTACTATCCTTTTTATAAGTGCTACCTATTTAACTCGTAGAGAGATTATTAGTTAAGTTGAGGGCCCTGCAGACTGAATTTCAAATTTTACATTCCTTAATCAACTGAAGTTAAAAAATAAGATTGCAGTAGACCTAAATCATTTATTCATGCATTTATTATGATAGATACTACATGTGTGAAAGCTATTACAGAAAAATCGTCAAACTAATATTTTGTTGCTCCTGATGGCAATCGATTCCAATTTCACTTACTTCCGATAATGTTAGATTTAAGTAGAAGGTTGTATATTTGATGTAAGAATGACATTCATTGAAAAGCAAATGCAGCAAGCATGCGTAGCGAGTAAATAGAAGATTGCACGATGACAAGATTATAATTCATTAATTAGCTTATAATGTACATAGATGAACTGATACGAGTATATATGAGTGGTGCTACATGTGCGAGTACGTTCTGTTAACAATCACTAGCGACATCATGTAAATATTGCTATTTTTATTGATACCAAATCAAATGTCAAAACGAAACTTTTTATTGATGTGATATTTCAAGAAATATCTCCTCACAGAGCTCTGCCGTAATAAGTCTGTGTGAAAGGAATAAGTCTATATCAACGACCGTCGTATGAATTAGCGTATTTCAGATTATCATGCATCGAATGAGCAATAAGATGCATGGAACATGTACGATGCGGAAGTAGATTGAACGGCTAAATACTTTAGATATGAAGCATGTATATTATCAAGATATTCTTATCAATTATGCATTTCGAAAATATTTAGGCTCTGATCAATCTTTACCACAGATTTACCATTCTAATCTCTACCAGAGGATATTTTCTACGAAAGACCAACAAAATCAAACGAAACAAACAAAACGAAGGTCAGCTGGCATTTCAAGAAAATTTTCAATATTAATAATACAATAATTTTCAATATTGAAATCAAGGTCACACATCATTGGGTATCGTCAGACGTAGCGACCGAGAATCGAGGGTACACAATTGTACTCAAACAACTTCTCTCCACCAACC
This sequence comes from Prostheceraeus crozeri, assembly GCA_907163375.1. Classification (NCBI taxonomy): domain Eukaryota; kingdom Metazoa; phylum Platyhelminthes; order Polycladida; family Euryleptidae; genus Prostheceraeus; species Prostheceraeus crozeri. The sequence continues at coordinate 98,504 of CAJQUW010010060.1, forward strand.
ACCATGTGTCAGTAGACAGCAGCAATTGTTTTCGAGCCTTTAATTTGTGTGAATTCCGCCCCATTTCGAAACTGTATGAGGCTTGTCAATGGTGTTGCATATTTTGAGTGTGTGCATCCATCACTCCTTTCAGTGACACTGACTCAATCTCTCTCATGAATGATAAGAATACGAATAAATGAAGTTTACAGTATTTGAAATTGTCAAAATCTATCATGGGTCAAACTGGTTGGATGTGGGTCAACGAAGTCTGACCCACGCTTAATGTGACCCACGACCCACCTGATTCACCAACTTTTCGGAAAAACATGACCCACGACCCACGACTCACTTCCAACTCTGCATTCTGAGAAAGTCTCACTTTCGGCCTCGTTCCCTGCAGAAACTTGTTCTGGCTGCCGGACTATATCGTGTAATTTGAAGCAACACATCCTTTGACCACTTACTATGTTAGCACCACAGAGATAGATGCACTTGCATATAGGGTAGTCCAGAGCGAGCATAATCCTATCCCAGACATTGTGTACATTGGTAGCAAGCGATAGAAATTGACATAGATATTCGTCTCTCTTTGGCCAGTGTGATTGGCCAAGCGCGCGCATTGTGGAAATAGCTCGTATCAGCTATCCCACGAACCTCAGTTGTCAGATTGCAGGCAGGTCTGTCAAGTGAAAAGGACGACCTATATTTTACACTTGATAAATTCGTCAAATGGAAATATTGTTCACCGCTCGACTCTTCACGATCTAAAGTTCTGACTGTGTACATTCAATGTGGTGTCAATCTTCTGGTTCGTCAGAACTCAGGCTTGAATTTGCATTACGTTCAATAGGAAATTAATTTTTTTTGCCCCTCGAGACTAGCTGTGGTTGTGTAACCAATAGCATTGAGGAAAGTCATCTCTAAACCCAAACACTCAGACAATGCCATTTATCTGTGGTCAGCTCATTTTGTAGATCAGATGGTGACCCGGTGGCGGATCAAGCAATATTACAACTCGCATGCAAGCTGATGATGAAAGGTACTCGCGAAGGTGTTGAGATAACCTACTGATATGTCACAATGCATACAGGGAAGCTCCATTTTCGATTTGAGTCGTCCAAAGTCATATCTTCTCATTATTTGTCCTCGTGTTTCAATACTCCAATAAATTCACTTTTTAAAACTACGTAGATTTCCTGAAACAATTCATGTCAGTTAGATTATCCGATTTACTTCTTTCTTTATCTTTGGAGCGAATTTCTGATTTACACCCATGAATATATACTCATTTCCATTGATGTGATTATTGTAGCGGATAAGCAGATCGCGTGATAATGCACCATTCGTTCTCACCTACATTATATTTTTAGTGAAATGTTTGTGATACAACTCCTACTGCCTTTTCAATTAAGATGTCACCTCTGTTTAATTTTATCATTTTTATTTCTCATTATGAAAGCGAGGAAGGAAATATGAATCACCAAACATTGAATTAGAATTCATCAGGTTCTTCATTAATATATCAGCATTTGACATGAGCTGCAAAGTATTGTAGTGAAATTATTGGTTTTATTCCACTGATTTCAGGAGATAAATGAAAGAAATAGAGGAATATGTAAAATGTCAATCATTTATCGTCAAAAGTAGTAACATAGGAAAAAATGAAACTTCAGCATCATTGCTCCCCAACTGGGGAGCTGTCGTTGTTGACATTCAGTCGGGCTTGATTTGGACCGTTGCTGTTCCGGAAGCTGTTCCACTAACTTTCACTAACACTTTCGGGGAAGGACTTCCACTAACACTTTCGGGGCTCGAACTCTAAACCGAAGGATCGCTATACTAGGCACATAACCGCTGTGCCACGGAGACCACGGACTATGAACATTGGACAATTAATATCTACGGAATTGAGAAATGAGAATATTATGTCACTAATTTCGGGAGGTAAATATTCTGAGTCGATGCGTGTCGCATCCTTTGAGCAGAGAATGAGGTGAATAAACAGTTTTTGTACTCGCAGATTCTGAGCATTTCTCTCTTAAAATCAGTGGAATACTGAATGCATAAGCTGTTAGAATGAAGTAACAATCGCTAATGAGAACCATGAGAGTTACATCCCGATCTGTTCATTGCGTCACCCTCTTTCCCTTGATTGCCGGCGTCATCCTTGTTTTCATTCCCAAGAATCATACGCTGACTGAAACCTCGGATTTTTGACTCTCATCAAGGTTTTTCATTTCATTTGTCACCGGGTGATGCGATCGTCCTTTAGAACGTGAAAATAAAGTGTAGGATATCATCGCTCGATTCTGTTTTGTTATCGTCTCTCAGTTTATCGTCCTCCAATCTCAAAATACTGCGCATTAGAAGTATACATCGAATCGGCTTTGGGCGTTTAATCCAACCCGACGACTAGAACAGAAAATGGAAAGAGGAGATGAATCTGCAGGGAACGAGGCCGAAAATGAAACTTACAGAATGGTGTACACCCTTTGCCGACTATGAATCTGCACGTCTGCCGAGTTCTAGTTAGTTCGTTTTCTTGTCATGCAGGATCAAAGAAAAACACATGGGACCATATTGCAATTTTTGGTAAAAAATAAATTGAAATTTTCTATGTTTTCGCTTATGAAGTTAAAAACATTAAGTCTTGAGCCACAATTTTGGACATTGAATGTCTTCAGGTCATGATATGCACGTGTTATTATCATGTTTCTGATCGGCAAAGTATGCGAGTAAATGTGTGTTAGATTGCTCAAAATGCTTAAGTTTACCGTCATTAGGAGGCATTCCAAATCCCAATGTGTGTAGCTTCATAGACAGGGGCGCTTGAATATGATGAGAAATTACGTGAAGACATTCCATGTCAAAAATTATGGATCTTGACTTAGTACTTTTTGCTTAATCAGAGAAAAGATAGAATTTTCATTTTTTCTAAAAAATGCAATCTGCGTCCCATTGGATTAACATGTGTTTTATTTGATCCTGTGTGACAAGAAGAGGAACCAAGTAGAACTCAGCAGATGCGCAGATTCGTAGTAGGCATGGGGTGTGGCATGAGGCATTCTGTGAAAGTCTCATTTTGGGCCTCGTCCCTGCAGAAACTCGTTCTGGCTGCCGGACTATACGATCCGACATGTTTTCAAAACCGATCTGACCCGAGATTCGTAAAATCCTACAGAATTTTCTCCTGATGCGCACAGACAGCATCGTACATACACCTTCTGCGTCCTACTTCCCACTAATTGCGCATGTTTTGTGTGATTATAACTGAACGATAAGGGATCTCATCTTGGTTTATTTTAATTAGACTTTTCCTTCAACTATGCACATGTAGATGTAGCTGGCTAATCGTGCATGCCCTGGTACATGCAGCAATAAAAGCGATGTCACTTTTTTTAGAATATTTAGCTTGGATTCAAAAAAAGATATTCAGACCAAACTTATGATTCCAAGTTTTCGCTGAGTGATCAGCTGTGAATTCCTCAATGTCCGATTTGCACGCCATTAATACGCATGCGAATGTTGTAAAATTGAAATAAATCAATTGAAACATACATCTATGAAGTTCTTTTGACTGACACAACGTACTAGGATACATAGAGCTCTACAAGTCGCAGAGTGGCTCAATATCAGATTTTCGAGAATTGGGAAGTGAGCAGACATTTTGCATGAAATACATTCAACTATTCTCATTGGACGTAGATGTTGATAAATTTTGTTGTAGACTTAAGTGAAAGTATTAACTTGCTTTGTTTTGTAAGATAGAGACCGACTTAAGACTGCTGTTCCAGAGTCCTGGAAACCATCAGTTTGTGATTTGTTCTGTTGCATCTAAAAAAAGTCTCAGATGGTGTGACGTTTTCCCTACGATGGTGACTGATATAGGCATTGCAATCAACATGGTAGTAAGACATGTATGAGATGGAGACGATATCAAATCAAGCGAAGTGAAGCCGTCCGTCAATCAACTTCACTATCATTGCAAATCTATCGTTGGACTTGAAATCAATGATAGACTGTCTTGAGGTAACATTCGGAGATCGCCCTAGGATGCAGTTAACAAATGGGAGCTCTCCCACAAGAAATGAAATGAATTAACTAACCTTGTTTACACTCGGAAACACATGAGGCACGGAGCCTTTCTTCCATGTGCCCGGTTTGTTATTTATCCCACTCTCATTCTCTTTGTGCTCAGTGTTAAGCAAGAATGCAGAGTATACCTATTTCGAAAGTCCTTTGACCGATCAAAATTTGAACCAAATTCTCCCGGACGCACAGCGAGCAGTCTAACACAAGGCCACCAAGTGCAGTCATTCTGCACTACTCGCTGGCTACGAAGTAGGAAACTGGGTACAAATAGAACATCTTTCTCTTGTGTGGTCTGGAATTCCTCCGACTGACCTCGAACTTCTTTACCAAATCCAACGTCGAGTCCTGCGATTGGCAAGACAGAGTGGTGACAACAACTCTTCTCCGGAGAGTCAGGGACTTCAACCACTAGGCGATCGTAGGAACCCTTTTTCCTTACTCCTCCTTTGCCGATCAGAAACTGGTACTCCCCCACTGCCACCACCATTACGTAATGTCCTTCAAGGCATCGCGGAACCGCAAAGATCAACGCGCGCTGTAAACAAGGATCATGATCTGACCCGAAACCTTCAGAGGTTCCGAACCGTCCATCATGCAAGTAGCTTTCTCCCTAGAACTTTTCATCAATTGAGCTCCGGAGATCAATTATCTCCGGCAACTTTAAGTTGCGGACTTAACTGCTTCGAAAAACATATGTAAAAACCCAGTGTCGAAACCTTCTTTTTTGTGAAGTGTTTGCATTTCTATTCTGCTCTCTCTTGAAATGGCGATAGTCCGGATGCGCCTGGTCATGTTGCCACTAAGAGTTTCACATTTGTCTAAGAAAGAAAGAAGAAAATTAATTACAACTTTTCGATGGTATTGATTAGTTCATTGTAATTTTTAATAGCTGCATTTAATTGTGCCCAATATTTTGCTGTCAATTCTGGTTTGATGGGTTGTCGGAATGTCCTCAGATTCGGTAAACAAACATCAACATCCTTTGTTTGTTCCGATTCCACGAGAATATCTGGCAACCTAATAACTCTTCTACACAGTCACCTATTATCGAAAACATCGATTTTGTCTTGAATGAAGGATTTGTTGGAAATTGAAATGGAAACATTGTTATTAATGTCTTCAGCTTTCTTACAGGCTTTGTGATAAATATGACCTCTTGAGCTGGTATACTGTCTGATAATCGAATTGATTCATTGCTTTTGTTATGAGGAATTCAGCACGCATCTACTCAAACAAAGGATGATCGAAATATGTTTCCGTGTGAGCTATTGGTTTGAATAATCATCACTTGTGCATTTTGAGTCTGTAGTGCATGACAGGTGGCAGTTGGGGAATTGAAGAAAGCGCTTTATCCCTTCCCTCTATTATTGACATTGATTAACAAGGTGTGTCGCAGTCTGCAACGTAATCCTGATGGATTTTCTTGAAAGTCTCATGAAGCTCATTATTTATTGGAGAATAATGCATCGAATACAATGCACACAATCAGACAAACATTATCCTTCTATGAGCACATGACAGGAACACGCTATTCAATGCTATTCTTAACATGTTGTAGCATTCAATGACGCAAGTGGTTTGCTATTCATTTATTTTTATATTTTCTGCTCATCTTATTCTTATTCATTTTCGTTATCAGCAACAGGATCAGCTTCAGCAACGTAAGAGGACTGAGGTCCAATTACGACGACATCAACATCTTCCTGCAAGGTAAGTCACCAGATCTTCTGGCCCTGTCGGAAACCAGGTTAGATCCCAGTGTGTCATCAAGCGACGTTACTCCTGATGGATACATATTTCACCGGATGGATAAAGCACCTTGTCATGGTCTTGGAGTCTATGCCAAGACAACCCTTCCCTTGAGAAGGCTTTGTAGCTCAGAGGATCCAAGGCATGAGTATCTTGCCTTCATTGCGCCGCTGCAGAAGACTACTCTTCTTCTATTTTTCCTATACCGCTCTCCATCAACTAATGCGGATATTTTCAATGTTCTTTCTGACAAGATCGATTCTCTTCTACAAGGGTATCCCAGCGCTGAAGTTGCCGTTTTTGGTGACTTCAACGTGCACAATGTTGACTGGCTTGTGCACTCACGCACCACCGATCTCTCCGGTCAGGCAGCCCAGGATTTCGCTGTCTCTCACAACCTTAGTCAAATTGTCACTTGTCCTACCAGAGTGCCTGACCGAGCTGGGGATACTGGATATCTCCTTGACCTGTTTCTCACCTCAAATCCAACTTATTTTTCACACAAGGTTACTTCTCCCCTCGGCACGTCTGATCACTGTGTTATCACAGTTTCTGGCAAACAAGTTTGCTCCACACCGTCTGCACCCTTCCATAGAACAGTTTATCAATTCTCCAAAGCAGACTGGTGTGGCTTCCGCACTTTTCTTAGTCAAGTTCAAGCTGAGAATTTGATTCTGAGCGAGAACGTCCACAAGTCGGCGCAAGAACTGACAGAGTGGCTTCAGATAGGGATGTTGGCCTACATCCCTCACCGTACTTTCCAAATTAAGCCTCACTCACAACCTTGGTTTACACCAGAATGTGCAGCTGCAAGTTGCCAGCGTGACCACTTTTTCCATAAGTATAAGCGTGACAGTAGCGCTGGCAATCTTGAATTGTACAAAACCGCACGTAGACATTGCAAGGAAACCATACATCAGGCCAAAAAAATCCGTTACGCTTTGTATGTACGGAAATCCATTGCTACCCAAAAGCTTGGCTCTAAGGACTTCTGGAGGATTTACAACAGTGTCACCAATAGGAACAAATCCTCCATCCCAGCACTCCGTCATGCCGAAGTCAGTACTTCTATGGCGACAACCTCAGCAGACAAAGCCGAGCTTCTTTGCAAAGAGTTTGCGAAGAATTCGTCATTAGACGATGGAGGTAGAATTCCACCTCCAATTCCCATGCGCACTGATGAGACAGTTAGTCCTCCTTCAGTCACAGTCCGAAACGTCAAAAAGATCATCGCCGGTCTCGATAGCTCTAAGTCTAGTGGACCAGACGGCATCCCGGTTTCGGTCTTCAAGCATCTCTCACCTGAGCTTTCTCCACTTTTATCTAAACTGTTCAGTAGATGTGTATCCACCGGTGAGTTTCCCTCTTGTTGGAAAGTAGCTTCCGTGGTTCCAGTTCCAAAGAAAGGTTCTGACTCATCTCTTCCATCTAGTTACCGTCCTATCAGCCTGCTTCCAATTGCTGGCAAGATTTTTGAAGCAGTGATTAACCAACACATTGTTAACTTCCTTGAAACTCAGAACCTTCTATCAGAAGAACAGTATGGCTTCAGGCACTCTCGATCAACTGCAGATCTTCTTTCATATGTCACTGAACATGTGAGTCGTGTCCTTGACAGACAAGGTGAGACGAGATCAGTTGCCTTGGATATTTCCAAGGCATTCGATAAAGTCTGGCATCAGGGACTCCTTATGAAGCTAAAGTCCTATGGAGTTGCTGATCAACTCCACAAACTTCTTGCTTCTTTCCTTAGTGACAGGCAGATATCTGTCGTCTTAGATGGCCAAAAGTCTTCCACCAAGTTTGTCAATGCAGGAGTTCCTCAAGGGTCAATTTTGGGACCCACTCTTTTTCTGCTGTACATCAACGACCTCCCAGACTGCCTAGTGAGTAAATTGGTGATGTATGCAGATGACACAACACTCTTCAATTCCAATGAGCGACTCGCTAAAAACACTCAGCAACGTCAGCAGTTATGCGACGTTCTTAACGAAGACTTACGCAGGGTCTCAGAATGGGGCGCCAATTGGCTTGTTTCCTTCAATCCTTCAAAAACTCAGAGTATTCTGCACTCACGACTTAAAGGAGATGATGATCATAGCATTAAGATGTCAGATAATAGGATCAGAGAACAAGATTCCATCTCCTTCCTTGGATTAGCGGTTACGAAAGACTTGTCATGGAAACCGTACATCCAATCCATTAGCAAGCAGGCAGCTCAACGCATTGGTAGTCTCTATCGTGCCAGCAGCTATCTTCCACCACAGACTGTCTGCTATCTTTACAAGTCCACTATTCGTCCTCTGATGGAGTATTGTTGTCATCTGTGGGCAGGCGCCCCACAAACGCATCTTAACCTCCTTGAACGGGTTGAGAAACGTGTCAAGAATCTCATGGGTGAAAAACTTGCTAGCAAGTTGCAGCCGCTCTCCGTCAGACGGGATGTTGCTTCACTCAGTCTCTTCTACAGGTACTATTTCGGTAGAAGCAGCTCTGCAGTAAATGAGTGCGTACCCAAACCTAAGATCTTCTCCAGAAGCACACGCAGAGCTAATGCACTCACATGCTATAATGTGAGCTTAGAACGCGCACGTACTGTGAGTCGCTCGAAAAGCTTTTTTGTTCGCACGGCACAGCTTTGGAATCAGCTTCCCCAGACCACTTTCCCTGACCAATACAATCTTGATACTTTCAAGAGGCGTGCGAATAGGTTTCTGATGGGGGCAGCTTAATCAGATTATAAGATCTGTTTTTTTTTCTTTTATTTATTTACAGTAATACAATTTATTAGTTTTTCATTGAGTAACCCCTAGCTTCGTTCATGGCTCATAGCTGTGCTAGGGGTGAAAATTCAGTAAAAAAAAAATCATTGATGTCAGAAAGTGAAGAACATCACTGTCAAACCAACAACTGTTGCTAATCAATAGCACGTTTCATTGATGATTGTGATGATCAGATGCTAGAAATTGGATGCGAACACAATTTAGTAAAGAAGGTAAACTGCTCTGTCAGCATCGCTGTGATTCTGTAGTGCATTCTAATAACTTTTTCACAGAGCAATGAGGTTTGACATGAATCTTCTCCTGAGTATCATGCTGGTCAGACGCGTTGAATGAATGAATACATTTTTTCCGTTGACTTCGATGCCTCTGAATAGAAAATAAAGGAATACGTAAAATTATGAGGTATCACTGATGTCAGACTTCACACGTTGTAGAAACTCCGAGTCATAGAAGATTCTCCGAACTGCTCAGCTATCCGCTTGTCAAAGCAATGCGGATTCTCTGCTCTGCCCTGTTCTCTTTATGGTTACGGGAGCTGCTATGAGAGTTAAACGGGGCGAATTTTCTTTGGTTGTTAAGGCTGCCACCTTTGGTCGTGATAACTATCATACAGCCCTATGGTCAACCTTAATTATTCATCAAATATGCGAGTAATAAAGCTGACATTCCGGAGGAACGAAAATAACGATTTCGAGTGGCCGCACCACAAATACGTGACCCAGTTCCCTCTCTGACACCGGTTGACATCATATTGAGGAATACGAAGGGCATCTTGATAACTACGCTATAAAGGCAGCTGCGGTCTAATGGGAATGAGACCAGTACATTCTCACAAAGAATGTCTTGCTCAGATACACGTTTTGGCAGTTGAGGGAGATCTAACATGCAGTGAGCACATAATTTTGTGTCGACGTGTGAGTGCATTGCTCTGTTAAGATTGACTAAACAATTTTTACGAAATTGCTTTGCCAAAAACTGCAAAATTGGCCCTCAGTCGTACTTAATGGTCCGAAGAGAAATGTCGAAGCTTTTATTTAAGGAATTGAATCTTCTTCTTGAATGCCTATTAATTTAGAATCGAGCAGACTTTCAACAGACATGGCCATTATCTAAAGCTCTAGGCGATCGAACAGCGGCTCATTTGCAGCGGCTATTTTCTCGAAAGGAACAAGAAGAAGTAGCTCGATTTGTTGCACTAAGGGAATTTCACGCTCCTAGAACGAAACTAAGATGATACTTGCAGCTCGATGCTCTAACAATCTAGATGTCAATATATCCGAGAAGTTGATTTTGTTGTGAATTTCAATGACCGTGGCGTGTAAATGACTTTTTGGCCGTTTTATTTTGAAATTCTATTGGAAGACCACCCAGACATTCGTCTTTAATTGCTTTTATCGAGTAGCTTTCGTTTATTTTCCGTTTTTTTTGGTAGAACAAGAAAAAAACGTTTCGTAGTACAAGCCTTTTTTCATATGTTGACAGCATGACTTTCTGTCATGTTGCCTTTGAGTAAATTGCTATTATCGTCATTTGGTCATGTAGTCATTATTTGTTTTGCCTTACTCATGTGTATTTCCTACTCGGAGATCAATACAATAGTTTGAAATAAAGAGCTGGAGAAGACGGTTGTTTATTGAATATTGGCGATTTATGTCTTGCAGCGCGCGCTTCCTCTAGACAGTGGGTAGCACCTAAGTGAGGAATCCTACAACTTGGATGTTAATAATTTGACGAAATTTGATGCGCTTAGCGGGATAGTTGCCAAGATCTGAAAAGTTGGGCATAACCTTTGATTGTTAGAACAGGACAGGTTTGCAAATTTTAGGAAGATAGTTTCTTATATGAACATATGCTTCAGAGCTTTCTGGGTGTCAAAACTATTACCTGAGATCTGCTTGAGAGAGAAAGTTGGGCTTTTGACACGCAATTATATCTTGATTATTATTACCAAAGCTAGAGGTGACAATGATTTTAGAATGTATTTCATCATCTAATCACTATAGGGCTACATAATTGAGCAATATCAATTTCATTGATCGTAAATGTACAAGTTGACTCTTCATCTAGATTAACGTTTTCAGTGCAATGTCCATTCAATAGAAGATCAATTTTTCTTCAATAATTAAGCTTAACTATGAGTATGATTTTCCTATTCAAAAATGCAATTTCTATTAGCATAATATCAGGCTTTGTGAAGAAACTGCAAGAACTTTCAGATGAAGGCCTTTGTGGACATTTTATCTCGGCATAAAGTAGTTGACAAATTGATGTAAAACCTATTTAATGATCCTTTATTCGTGATATGATCCACTTCGCATGACATTATTTGACTGACCCCTATCTAATAAATACTTGAACATACAATATCAATGTGCTTTGGAGTGTTCGGATAAAGGACCTGACACTGACAGGGGTCAAAGTATTAGGCTAACTTATTAGTTGGAAGCATGGCAGTTAGAGAAATTTCCTCGTTCACGTTGGAAATGATAGTCATCTTCGTTCAGCTGAATATTCTAGAAGTATTTTTGTTGATTTTTTCAACACTTTGTATTGTACCTGAGTCTACATTATTTGTCTAAAATTGAGGCAATCTAAATCGATTGCTGATTATATGTCTGACCATTATTTCATAGAATACAAAAGTTGGTTATTGTATATATATGGTCTGGTGTATTTTCGAATCGTTTAACAATAAGGGAGAAAATACTTCGTATGAGGTACATCGTCAAACTATCATTTATATACATTTTTGTACCAGCATGTAATATTCGCAAGCTACACAAGTTCATACTATTCGTGATAGTGTATGGTTTGATGACATATTATGTCGTTTTAGCGCTATTCTACAATGCTTGATGTAAAAACCATGGGCTCGCTTTTTTAAATTCGAATCGGCTGGGTGGTCTGTATTGGTTTTCACATCTACAAGTTCGTCTATTCTTGCGTGCATGAGGTGTCATTGTAAATTAGCCCCCTGTCACGAATGTTTTCCTTTTTTAAAATCAGAAATGTGTGATGTCATTTAAGTATCAGTCGGTAACTATTTTCTGAGTATATTTGATCTACAGAAAACCAGGCCCACAAAAGACATCAAAAGATCTCCCTTACTTCTTCCGTACTTTGTCAACAATGTGGCGGAAATGAAATATATTAATTGTTATAGAATTTTAAGTGAATGAAGGGAAGTTGTTTTACAGGAAGCTTGTTTATCTTGGCTAAATAGCAGTTAAATACTTGTAATTAGTTGACATCATTCTCTGCTAATATTCTGTCTCCCCGTCTCAGTCCCCTTATCAAAGACAATCTCTCCTCTCGAGGGATATTTCTCAATGTACACTGATATCGATAACATTCATAAATCAAGCTAACATTACGTCAGAATGTGACGTCATTACGAAGTCTCTGCTTCCTCGCTGATATACTTCCCCCTCATACTCCCTCTCCCTTGATATGGAATCGATAGCTCAGGTGAGATGACATGAGGGTGACAAAAAGCTTGAGCGGCCTCCCTGGGGAAGAAAAAAGGATTCTCTGTCGACGTTGTTTCAAATTGCCTCCAGCAGAGAGTAATGGATTGAAAGGTCTTCATTTCATCAGAGTTTGACCTGAGAAAGAATCTGATGAGGGTGAAAATTGATGCTGAAATGTCGGTGAAGTTTGACGCCTTCGATGAGAAAAAAATTTGAAACTTTGAGTAATTGGTAGGCGAATTTGCAAATGAATGGAAAACAAAATTCTCGGTGCTTCAATTCTGTTAATCAATGCCCCGACGGTTCGGCCCGAATTTCATCATGAAGTGGTCCGAGTGCCTGAGTTACATGAAGTGGTCCGAGTGCCTGAGTTACATGAAAGTGTCCGAGTGCCTGAGTTACATGAAGTGGTCCGAGTGCCTGAGCTTCATGAAAGTGTCCGAGTGCCTGAGTTACATGAAAGTGTCCGAGTGCCTGAGCTTCATGAAAGTGTCCGAGTGCCTGAGTTACATGAAAGTGTCCGAGTGCCTGAGTTACATGAAAGTGTCCGAGTGCCTGAGTTACATGAAAGTGTCCGAGTGCCTGAGTTACATGAAAGTGTCCGAGTGCCTGATTTTCATGAAAGTGTTCGAGTTGCCGAGCTTCATGAAAGTGTCCGAGTGCCTGAGTTACATGAAAGTGTTCGAGTGCCTGAGCTTCATGAAAGTGTCCGAGTGCCTGAGTTACATGAAAGTGTCCGAGTGCCTGAGTTACATGAAAGTGTCCGAGTGCCTGATTTTCATGAAAGTGTTCGAGTTGCCGAGCTTCATGAAAGTGTCCGAGTGCCTGAGTTACATGAAAGTGTCCGAGTGCCTGAGTTACATGAAAGTGTTCGAGTGCCTGAGCTTCATGAAAGTGTCCGAGTGCCTGAGTTACATGAAAGTGTCCGAGTGCCCGAGCTTCATGAAAGTGTCCGAGTGCCTGAGTTTCATGAAAGTGTCCGAGTTCCTGAGCTTCATGAAAGTGTCCGAGTGCCCGAATTTCTCGAAGGTGCGAAGTGGGACCCAGAGTAACAACAATCTAGCCCAATACATCCAGCACCGAACTAGCAGCAGCCCTGCACCACCCTTGGAAACCCTGATATTACAAAGAATGAGGCATAAAGGGACATTCCATTGAGCCAATAAGGGACATAGCTGCTCTCATGGGAAAGTCCTCCATCAAGCTCCTTAACCCCGATGCATTTGCACCTGTGTCATACTGACATCCAACAGATGCAACCCTATCAACAATCCTTTACATTTTCAAGGAAGTGCTTACTACCGCTGAGTCTGACGTCTCAGTGGCACTGGCCAGTTACAGGGATGTCTCCCCCGGTCATAAGCACCTGGTCGCAGGGGCCAGGAGCCCCAACAAAAACTAACCCTGACGCCAAGTAACCATACCAAACTATCGCTACCCCAGACAGTCAGTACGTACTCTCGGACTTACGTGCTCCCACAAGGAAGTACCAGGAAAATTTTAAATTTCATGAGAAGTGATCCAACTACCTGAATTTCAAGTTTTTCACATAGAAATTGAACACAGCGTTTTGCTGGTTATAGACCCGGTGCATGAGCGGCGACAGCGGGCACCTTGTCCTCATCTATTTATGTTAAGTAATAGGGTTTGATCCATGACTGAGTTTCGGCACCAGTGTCCTTCCAGCATTAGAATTAAGAAAATTCCTGTAGATGATTAGCCAGTGCTTCGAATAGACAGAGAAAGCTCCACTTTGTAGTGTGGTTTGGAGTTTAAAGTAGGGGCGGGCCAGGCAGGGCCGCGGCCCTGCCAAATTTCATCTGGCCCTGCCTGTGGCCCTGCCAACTTTTTGAGAGAATTTTGAACATTTCGTAAATTAACAGTGTAGCAATATTTTATTCATTTTTTTGTATTATTCTTATTTGGTATGGTTGTTTTGCAGAGAATACAGATGAAATATTTGACACGTATTTGTTGTAACGACGGCTGTTCTCACTCCATTGACAAACCAATTATTTTTATCGGTTTGTTTAAAAACGGACAATCTAAATTGGATGTCCATGACCTTGACGATCAGCTGTGATATTTTTCTTCAAATGGTTTAATGAATAATTGCCTCAATGAAAAAAATAATCCTCTAAATATGGAACCTATACATAATACGAGGTTGGCTTATCTCCGTATTTATCATATGTAAATGATGGTGAGGATTGCGGGATATGAATTATAGGACGCCGCTTATAGAAGTAGAAATCTGCCTCATGTCATCAGAATATAAGCACGAATTGGCATAATTGGCTAAGCATCAGTAAATTTTGCTACTACCGTTTCGCATAGTGATAGGGCCACATAATACAGGCCTCTTGGTGACTTACTGTTCTCATTATATCTGTAGGGACCCCAAAAATGTACTTTTCAACATTGTTTGGAATGACCTTGGCATACATTTATGCGGCCCTGCCACGAATCTATTTGGCCCTGCCTTGGCCCTGCCGAAAACAGACGGCTGGCGTCGCCACTGGTTTAAAGTCGTTTGTAAGTCAATTTCAGCATAAAATGAACACTTTGGCGTGTCGTGAATCATTTAGCATGCAAGTTCTGTTATTTGTCAGTACATGCAGACACTTCGCTGCTTTCCACTTTCGCAACGCCATTTTAATGTGAGAGCCATATAATAGCATCCGCTTAAAGTTATTTCAATATGTGCATCGCTTGGTTGTAACTACTGACTATTCTATAGCTTCAGTAATAAAAAGTAATTTGAGGAATGAGGCATGCCGACAACTATGTAACGCAGATATCAACTTTCCTATCTGCAAATTCTCATTGATTTCATTTTTTTAACCCATTTGGCGCCAGCGTAGCGTTTTCGTTACAGTACTTTTCGGAATCTGCTGTCTTCTCCAGCTTGCGACATATCATACAATATATTGATTGCCATACATGATTTATCATATGTTTTCAGGCAAACTATCGCCAATTCAAAAATCAGCAATTTTTGGTTCTTACATTTGATCACGAAATTAGACAAAGACTAGACTTAAAATCTGTTTCTACATTGGAAGACACAGTGCATGAACTTCCACATGTAATTTACTATCCATGTGATTCGCGTGATCTCATTATTCATAAAATGCAGAAAATAGCAATCAATACTTCCTCAGATTCATGACATGGCATGTCATTTTTTTGAAACCGTAACGTTTTAGCTACACTGGCGTAATCTGATATACAAAATGTCAAAAACAACAAGAATGTAAATGAAGTAAACGGTGGTGAGTGCTGTGAATTTTCTTCAAAACTAATGCTTGTCGAATACTGAAAACGAACAATTACATTGGAATATTGTATTTTTAGTGTTCTCTAAGTGTGTGTAATGCTTGCTGTTATTTTTAGCCTATGGCTTTCCCGTCACAAAACCAACCAACGTCCATTGCCATAGTATGTTCCTCAACATTAGTCTTGTTGGCTCATGTACGAACGCAAGTCAAAGAGAGACATCAGATCTCGAACATCTTCACTTATAGCCTAATGATAAAGGTTGCAGAGTGCCAGTTAGCCTGGGTACAGAATACAAAGATGTCCTCCGACTTGAACAATTTCTTCCTAGACAGTCGTAGAAGCTGCATCTCTCCGTACAAGGGCTCATCAGCTGCTTCAGATGGCCTACTTGTTCAAAAATAAGGGCTAAACCTGATTATATCAACCTTGAACCTATGTAGATATAGCTAGTTCTTAGCCATCTGAAGACCATGCCCAAGCAGTTGATAAATATACAGTACTAGTAAGGCCCCGGACTTCGTCCAATGCATAAGTATGTTAAATTAAGACAGTGCTAGTTACATTGTTGCATACCTTGAATACATTGTCCGTATTCGCCTACACTGATTGGCTGTCTTACTATTTAGATCGCGTTCTCATTGGCTGTTGCTGAATCCGTCGTGAAACATTAGAAGCAATGAGACGCATGTATAGCGAGCCAATTTTTGAAAGCAAATGAGGAGTTCATTTGTAAATTTAATGTAGTTACTTGTGTAATTAATATTTTTTCGGTAAAAATTTACACAAAAGTCTACTTTTCTCTGTAATTATGATACTTTTGGGAAATGAGACCGGGCGGTTTTAACTACAAATTTTTTGTTCTATTAGATGGTAGTATCATATTGGCGTAAAGTTTCATGGTTTAGGAGGAGTTTGTCGGCGTTTTGCATTTTATATATAAGATGGATCAAGCAATAACTGAAATATGCAATGATGCCAGTGATGAATATATGCCTTTTGCCACAAAACCTCCAGAAGGAAATGCTTTATCAGAGTTATGAGACGATGATGAGATGATGATGATTCTATAAACGATGTCTCATTAGTTAGTTATATCGCAGGGCAGTGTGAGATTCCAACGAAAGATGACCTGAATGATAATTTCAGTGAACAGAAGAAGCAGTCAATAAAATGGTAAATATAGGTGATTCTCATCTTCCCAAAATAACACAAACATTCCTTGGATGCATTTCAATGCAAGAATCCTAATGAGATACTTAATGCGTGTGCTGATGGTCTTATCGATCTTTTAGTAGCAGAAACCAATGACTACCCGGGACAAAAGAATTGTTTAGGCCTACATAATGCTGAACAATCTCGAATGCGTCCATTTCTTGTTATTCTTTATTTGAGTGGACATTACGAATAACCGAGGCGTCTCCAACTCTAACGTGACTTTGTAGTCGACGCAGTAAGAGAATCAATTTCTCGACAGGAATTTCGAGATGTGGATCGCATTTCAGCGATAGCGATTTCACAGCAAACAGAAACGACAAATTGTATAAAGCAGGCCTTTGATTGATTTTGCTAATTCACAGTTTCGACAAATACCTCTGAAATGTGATCGGAAGCTTTCATGATGAGGATATGACTGAATACTTCGGCAGGAATTGTTAGGAGCAATTCATAATTTACATTTGAAAAAACATATGCTTTTGTATATTTTGACATCATATGACGCCATCGTAACGAAATCGTTACGGCTTTAATTTCTAAGATAGGGTTATTGTAATGAGCTGGTCATCATGGATTATTCTTACTTGTAATATTCTGAAATGCTTATCACCGTTTTTATAGAAAATTTGCCGATATTTATGTGGGCAACCTTAAATGGGTTTTAAGTCAGCATCTCACAACAGAATTGAATTGACAGGTAACTTAAGCCGGAATAGAATATTTTTCAATTTGAGTGTCAATAATGCTACAGATTCCTTAGTGACTTTGCGTGAACTTTGCCTCCTGTGTGACCTCACACGAGATGGATTAATCACTAAATTGGAGATGCTCAATATCTTTCCTGAATGGAAGTTCTTCGAAAGCATCGATGTAGACAGTTGTCAAAGAATTAGATGTATGTCTGGTCTATTTGGTCATAATATTAACTTCGCTGATCTTTTAACAAAAATTTCGAAATAAAGTGACTAATCTGCACACACACCACGATTCTGTACCGTCGAAAGTAGTGAAGTTTCGAAAAGGCATGAAGAAGTTTTATAGTAATCCACTTTTTACTAATTCTATCTCTTTTGAAGCAACAATATGTTCGAAATCATTTCTTTATTTTCACACAATATTTTATGAATGAACTGTTTGGAAACGGATTGGAAAACATTCCGTAGGTTTCAGCTGGTTATTTAATATTAGGGATGAGGCATTCCCTCTTCTAATAGAAATGAAATAAAGATGATTCATACAAGAAATATTTCTAACATAATGCTGCCCTCCTGCATGCAGTCGGCTACTTTCAATTATTTTTGTAATTAATGAATAAATCGGGAAAAACATCCTGGCAATAAATGCAATGTCGTTGAGCTATTTATATCTCATATTAAAACTGTACTACTCTTATTAAGATTCATGCTGTCAGCGGAAGAGAAAACTGTCTAGCCCGCTCTGTCTTTCAATGAAGTTAAGCGATAAAGTTCTCGCATTTATAGGAGGTGAGACAAAGAACATAATACATAGCGAGCGAGTTCAATTACGGATGGGAATTCTCTCCGAATCCGCGGAATTCCGTGGGGCTCCATTAAGTCTTCCTAATGGATTTACTTTTCATTTTGGAGGCCCGTGGAACAAGAATTTCCGATGGCTCCCCGTTTCCTCATTCTCACCCCTGTAATATGACTTGCAATTTCTATCCCATTGAAAATTGAATGAGAGTAATTCCTTCATTCTTTCTTTGCATTGGAACATTTAATTGAAATCACTTCAAAATTCTTATTCTACATCATTCGTCGCACTCGACTCTTCACTGTTACTATGATCAAAGTATCAAAGCTCAGTTATTCCCTCAATTAATAATCGAACATGAAGCAGGGAAATGTCATTATGCATTAAAGAGTCACTGTAACAGTCATTGTATATTTTTGATTTGAAGTTTTAATTTCAGCTTTATATCAAGGAAGGTGAATCAAATCATCATTTCATGCTATATCCAGCTTTACACCCGCAAGCTTCTGTTCATGTATTATACAATATGGAACAAATTATTGCACTCACCCACAAAAATAAAGAAAAATCGGACTGTTCTGAAGAATGCGCCTCAAGTTATTTTAATCATGACATATTCTTAATAGAATGATATCAGATAAGGGAAATAAGGAACAAGGCTCCTTAAAGTATCACATCTTTGTTTCATTCTGATATTTTCTCGGCTACAGTTGTTTAGAAATTACAAGCTAATATTGGCCTCTCACATGTAAAAAACTGACTGTCATTCATGTGTTTTCTTGAGTTGCTTCAACATGGCCATAATCCATTGAGGCTGCAGTTATCAAGGTCTCAGAGAAATCATGGAATTCCATCAGTCTGCTAAAATATATAGAACAAAATTTTAATCGTAATTCTTGATTTTGAGCAATCCCAGAGACTTTCCTGAAGATACTGCTGCGAAAATTGATGATCTGCTTGAAATTGCACTGCAATACAATGCCAGTCAAACTTATGTTATTAAAGTTAGATAATCCATAACCGACAACAACTCCTTCGTCAAAGGATGTACAGCTGCGACTACAAAAGCGAAATGCATCCAGGGAAATGGCAGGAGAATTATTGCCACAGCGATCAGTTTCTGTGAGTGGACAGTTTAGGTATATTGGTGTTCACACTTCCACACCAACTGCGAGAAGAAGGTTTAGTAAGATATGGTGTGCATCTATTGGATTGAAGGGAGTGCCGCGCGTTTGGCTCCTCAAAGACAAACGAGAAGACTCAGTTTGATATGTTGTAGGCCTACTCTCAAAAACCAAAGGAATTCTGGGGAATAGCTGCATTCTGTATGTGATTAGAGTGCTGATGAGTGTTCAATGGCTTCAGGAAGGCATCAAATAGATTTCCTCAAGATCAAGGAGACCTCTTTTTTTTAATATCCCCACTCATTGTGACAAACATCCAACCAAATCAATGGCTTGGAGGATAAGTCATCAAGGTAATAGGAGACTTCACACAGTACGGTGTGACGACTAAGACTCAGCACCTCACGGTTATGCAAACAATTAGGATGCCGTAGCTGCATGATAACTGTATGTTTGTGTATGGCATGCACTTCACCACAAGCCATTCATAATCACCAATCATCTAAGCTCTGATGGTATGAATATTCGGGTCAAACCTAAGACTTTTGAAATATGTACATTCTGTATTCTTACTAAACACTCAGCGCAAAAGAATGAGATGAATTGAACTCGGCCATATGGAACAGTGGCGTGTCTGCGAATGTGCTTCCAAACAAGGAATATTTATTTTTTGGATGACATAGAAGGGCGGATGATGAAATGCAGACCAAAATATCACAAGTCTCACATTTCGCATGTACTGCATTTGTACTTTGCTTTTGATAATTGTCATTATTTGGTCATGTGTACTCTCAAGACGCCCACACCACAGATAAATAATTAGACAGATGGTTCGTTTCTCCATTCAATCTGGCGGTGCCTTTCTCCACAATAGAAATGACTTTCCCTATCTTGTATCGAAGCAGAATTTCAAGACAGCACAAGAGCATTTTTAGTTCTGTATCCAATTTTTAGGGAACCGCTTTTGAAATTCTACTTCACCTTGTTCAATGTCGTTGTTGAAATTAATAAACAAGAAAACGGTTTTAATTGATAAACGCAAGTGACAAATATTCATAGCTTCATCGTCAACATCACCCGAAATCCATTTGGCTGCCAATTTTTAGAAAATCCTGGAGGAAAAGAACAACGTGATTGAAATAACTGTAGGGGTGGGCTAATGTGACAAAGTGTGACATTTTTTCATTTCAAAATAAAATATGACAAAAAGATGTGTAGTTTTCATTGGTGGTGTGACAAAATTCACATAGCCAGAAAATAATTTGATAGAAAACACTTTCAGTAGTATGACAAAGTATGGTAAACTTAAAAGTCACAGAGGAGCACTGACTTCGTCTGAGTGAAATGACGAACAAATCATTGTTCTATTGTTCCTTTATTCTTCAATTTTGATTTGTACTCAGTTTATGTAAGATAGATATTTTTCTCCTTGCTCTCAATTTGAGTTCGTGCCTGATGGCTCAATTTCAACATTCATTCTATGCGGCAATATGTTTTTCGATTGTCATTTCCGTCATGTGCGTCACTAATTTTATGTGGCAGTTTAGACATGGCTAACTTTGAGTATTATTTCACCTCGTGTAGACCTTTTGTTCATTCAATTCGCTTGTAATGCGTTCTTATACATGCATTGATCTGGAGTTGAAAAAAAAATTGGTTAAAGTGCGTTTGGAAATGCCTTCAATAAAAAGCACCTGCTGTCAGTTAACTTATAGATTTTCCTACTAGTTTGAAGTACATTCATTTATTCTCTTACAGATCTGTGATTTCGGTCTTGCTCGAGTGGCAGATCCTGAACATGATCACACCGGCTTCCTGACAGAATACGTGGCCACGCGGTGGTATCGAGCGCCGGAGATCATGCTCAATTCCAAAGGCTACACCAAGTCCATCGACGTCTGGAGTGTTGGCTGCATCCTCGCTGAAATGCTCAGTGGAAAGGCGTTGTTCCCCGGCAAGCATTGTATCCTTTTCTCTGACCTGTCTGAATATGAAGGAAACCGAATGATGAAGCATAGGAAGGAAAGGCAGAGTATTTGCTTTTTTCAAGTTTCCCTCACGGCAAGGGCCTTCAGACATTGACATTTCTCAGAGTTAGGAACCTCTTTTCAGAAAGGTGCATTCGAATTTGCGTGATCCTGCTCATTTTCGAGGTTCCTGCTCTGTTTCCCTGCCGCGGACCTGCCGTGAGTTTCGACCCCTACCTCGGAACTCGCGTGCCTTGGTCCACTAAGTCCTTAACCGCTACTGGGTGAATGACTTGCACGGCTCCGGATCCTCTCAACCCTGATGTGACGCACCTGTGAGTGTACGTCATATGCTGACCGTCCACCCCTTTTCCTCGATCATCATCCGTTCATGCGCCTCTTCCATCCGTACTCTCCACAGGGCATAGAACTATAAAACCTTTAGAATGGAAAGTAAGCTTCGTGCAATGCATAATAGTGGCACAAAAATCGCACGCATTTTCACTTAGATACACGTGTCAACGACTGGTGTGACCGTGAATTCCTGGCTTAGAATCAGTCACCTGTGCAATTCTAAGCTTTTCATCGTTGGCTCATGCCCCAACTTAGCTCCCCCGGATGTGCCGCGACCTTGATTCAATTTTCATTCTAATCAACTTCATATAAACAATCTGTTTCTACGCCCCAGGGCACTTTCAACTCCAAACATTCAAACTCTCCCTCTACTAATACCTAGTAACAAAATTGTTAGATGAGTAGCTTTGATGCCATCAATGTTAGATGAATGAGATCAAAGTTATCCTGCTGACACTTTCGTTTTTGTGAACACATGGCACAGCACATTCATTCTCATGTTGATCAAATGTATGGATCAGGCGCGTTTTCATGGAGCTGAATGCACAGAATCATAGCATCAGAATTACGAATAAATAGCGAAATAAAGAATGGGGAAATGCGAGGGGGGGGGTGGCGAACGATCTAAATTGATGTAGCAACGAGCTGTTCGTTGGCTACTTGTACTGTTGAAATACTTCGTGTAAGAGCGATGGTATCTCTCCAGGCGGGGACTCGAGCCTTCCACCTTGCGCACTTCCATAGCGACGGCCTCCAGCAAACTGAGCTATTCTGTTCCCTAGTACAAGAATAGATACGTTGTCCTTTGAGCCACATCCATTCCAAGAGGTCGGATTTTCCTTCCGTCTGATTTTTTGTGACCTTTTGTTCCCACTCATTCTTCAATAGCACATGGAATTGTTTTTAATGTGGCTCACAGAGAATGACATATTTCTGCGCTTTTTACTTTGGAGATGGTTAGTAAAAAAGGCGTTACGCAAATTCATATTCTCGCCACCCATTTTAGCTTTTGTATTATTGTGCTGACTTCATAAAGTATACATAGTTAACTCACAGGCACGTTACTAAAGCCAGTTTGTTATGTAGGAGTAACGATGTCGCTGTTACTATGACTTACCACCCGAAGAGAATCTCAATTCAGTGGCGCATTGCTTGACATGAATAAATTAACATCATGAATGCAAGAAATGATTTATCGATCGATTGACATCACATTGAAATTAAGCATTTGCTTGAAAAAAAGCCAGAACCTCAAAGAACGCCAAGATTCAAGTGATCGACGCAATGGTCCTGTGGCATCGCTTTTGCACCTCACAGAATTGAGTTCCATTCCTGGTCGAAGAAAATAGATCTTCTTTGGGCGTATATGCACTTAGATCGAAAACAAAATACCGGCAAAAGCAACGAGCACCATTTTTGCTTGTTAAGCGCATTGGTTGCGCTATAATATGCAGCTACTTAACAAGCTCAATTTGCGTAGTCATAGAGAAAATGAGAAATTATCTGTCGACTAGACGTTGACATCGTGATTACCAGGGCCGACCAAATATGCATTAACATGTGATCGTTTTATGCGCATAAAAATGCGCTTAAAAAAGTAATTTTATGCAATGAAAACTGTATTTATGCAATATCATTCTGATTATAGAAATAGCTGCAATATAATAAGAAATGTAGGCCTATGTATGCATAAATGGTGAATAATCTGTCAGCACTTTGAATTCATTCCTAATACACAATGCATGCAGATGTTTTCCTTAGTCATACTAGTGCGATTGCTCCTCATAAATGCCTTGTATTCTGAAAAAGTCTCTGAACATCAGAAGAGGTAACCGGTGATCGCGACTAGAGCAATTGTTCTTCCAATGAATATCCTTCGAAGTTCCTCTCTCAATCAGCGTCTTGAATCCTGTGTTCTTTTGAAGAACGTGCCCCAGCTTGGTCCCTACATTCGCTTCAAAGTCATCGCTGATGCCATCGATTAGTTGCTTGGCTTGAGACGGATTGCACTTACAGTCTTGAAGCTGCTTCAGACAATGAGGAATAGAGCCATATTGAGGAAATGTCTACGATACCTCTTGCAATCTCGGTGTCCGATTTTTCGATTAGCTCCTTCAGGTTGACGATTGCTGTACAATAATCCTCCAAGTCAACAAATCACTTTTTTCAGGGTCTGATAAGGTGATAGGTGATAATAATATAGGTGTCAACACAGGAAACGAGACACAATTTGTTCATGATAACTCCTGTTTTTTCAAGAAAACATCTATATATGTATTTAAAAGCACTTATTTTCATGATATGCATTTTTATGAATTATGCATATTTGGTCGGCCTTGGTGATTACTCGATAGCAATCAAAATCGAAGTTTTTTATCTACGACCCATTATGAAATCTTTCACAATCCCCTTTCGGGTGGCAACCTGCCTTTTGTGAAGCGCTGGGTTAGAATAATACTTGAAGTAGTTTTCGTCGATAAGTGTGGATATCCAGACGAGTTTCCTGAACTCGGCAATCGAAATAAGTTGCATGTTGTTTACTAGTGACGCCACCCATTTGCGTATCATGTAATAATATTAGCATAAGTCTGTCATGTCTCTGATTAAAATGTCTTCTTATCAATTTGCAAGTAAATCATCCAATTTAGAAGGTAATCAACAATTTAAAACCTCGAAATAAGGAAATCATCTCGTAAGAATCTTCTTTGAGGTCTGCGTCCGACTTAGTCAAATCTTTGTTGTGATGATGTAAGTGAAATGTTTTAATGCATTACGCTGCTTAATTGGCGCATATTTGATATGATCCTTCTTTGCTGCTTTCTTACTAGATAGTAGGATTAGTCTCCAGTCAAAACATCTATTAATTACATGCAATGAAGTGGTAGATGACATAGAAAATTGTCATGTAAAATTTTCAGACATTTCCAGCGACAAGTATATTTAATGCAGAATCACAATCCTATCTGACGTCATTATAGAGCAACAACCCTTGCCGTTAACGTCATCTTGATTTTGCGTAATGCGTTTGTGATCTGATGGATTGAGCACGCTTTTATAAGGCGGTAGTTGTAAAAAGCAATTGTTCACTGATGGCCAAACTCAAAGATATGTGGCATCATTTGTAGAAATCTACATCAGTTTGCCAAGATCTACATCAATATCTACGTCAGTCCACAGATAGCGGCAAGTGTTCTTGAACTGATGACTGAGAAATCTAGCCATTTTAAAAGGAAATTTTTTCAAAAGACACCCTTGGAATTAACAGAAGTAATGCAGAAGTTAAATAGACACTGAAAGTTACGACGCATTCATTTTGATTGTCAGTTGTGATCTGCATCTGCATTTTTTTAACATAAATATGCATTTTTAGCATGCTTGCTGAGGCCTATTGCTGGTCATTATATTTCTAAAAAGCTCTTGTCTTCAACTGGAAAATTCAAAGTGGTACACTAACTAGATTTTCCAGATGTGTTCATAAGGGATTTTTCTCTACTGGATGACCCAATTCTTGAAACTATTTCATTTTGTGGCGGGTTGTAGTGTAAACTGCTCCGACTATATTGCTAAGTGCTTATTTTCTTTTTTGCTCAACCCAAGGCACAAAGCCAAGCAAGCTAGGGGTGGGGCAGCCTTCACACAGTTGCAACTCTCATCAGGATGGGGTTAGCAACCTCTAGTGAGAGCGGTGGTGCCTCCACAATTGGACAGACTCGAACCGTGGACCTTCTACACCATCGCATCAAAGCGCGACCCTTAACCAACTGAGCTATCCTACCAGCTAAACAGGCTTCACATTGCATGCAAAACAGCTCAATACAGCGAAAACCCAACTTCATCCTTTACTTCACAGACATGAAGAACCCCACCATCACCCAACCAACAATAAACACATCATCGGCACATACTTTGCTCACAGACAGGACAAAGGACGCCCCCCCGCCCCTCCACACACACATAGCTCACAAATTAGAACAAGTACTAGACAGACGCATTTGCAAAATACACGTGCAACTGCGTACGAACAAATCACCGTTCTTGAGAAAGCTTGCTCAACATAAACCCCTCTGTCAACTCTTGTCCTCTCCGTCACTTACACCCGTCACCTGATGGCAGCGAGGGGTTGGCAGGACTTTCATTGTCTCTTGCTTTGCGAATTATATTTTGACTTTTCAAATTGTTAAATCGGCAACAATTTCTGCGTTTTTAGCTTTCAACATTTTGTTTTCTTAGTAGACACACTGCTTAGTTGTTAAAAAATGATTATTCCGTGAGCATTTCAACCATGAAAAAGCTCGGTTAATCTCTCGTTTTGATCTTTTTGCGGAGTCCAGTCTAACTCCAGGCTTTACTCGAGTTTCTGTGTTCAGCATGCTGTCAATTGATAAGCTTTTTCTCATTTTACTGCTGCCAAAATTGT
Organism: Prostheceraeus crozeri; assembly: GCA_907163375.1. Lineage (NCBI taxonomy): Eukaryota > Metazoa > Platyhelminthes > Polycladida > Euryleptidae > Prostheceraeus > Prostheceraeus crozeri. The sequence goes on from CAJQUW010010060.1 coordinate 124,433, forward strand.
TGATGATTAGCAACGATCATAAAGCGCGCTTAGATAATTCTTCATTTTTCAAAACTCTTGCTTGTCAATCTACTTTTATTTATTTGATGATTGATGCATCGTGCATCGTGTGGCCTAGATTTCAGACATCCCATCCATGCACGGAATGGCAGACTAACTCATAGCACTAACAGCATCGGCGCAAATGTACACTAATTTCTTTATAAAATAGAATTCAAACGTCAAGCTTGTTTCTAATGTTCTATATTGCTGATATTTTTGCAAAACTGAGTGACGTCAAGATGTCACGTTGCTTTCTTAACATTCTCTCGGGTAACGATCTGTTTGTATCATTCTTTTCCCGCTAAAATATTGCTCAGTTAGACTGAACATATTTTTTGATACATCTACTGCTGATAGACGACATAAGAAATTTATAATTAACAACATGTTAAAGTCTAAAAACTACAGGAGTTGGAGACTGCTTCTTTTATTTGACTTTCCTTTATAACTTCTTTTTCTTCAAATCATCGCTGGATTTTGCAGCAAGCTTAATACAGTGCTACAGCTCCTGGGGTCTCCGTTCACCAAATCGTGCAAAGTACAATTGACCAAACATTGTTTATCTGAGAAATGAGCAGAACCACAAATGCCGCAGTTGGATTAAAGCAGAGACCTTGAAGAGGTTTTAGCTTGTTTATCATATGTTTTATGCACAAAAATAGTGATCGATGCCTCATGACCATGATAACTTAAGCAACTCAACTGTTAATTTTAAATCATTGATTAGATTTGATATTTAGTAGTCTTTCCTATCTAAAACTCACAATTGAATATTTGTGACATGATTGTGGTGAACGATCACCGAAATAAGCGTGATTCCATATATAATTAAATGCAAGACGTTTGAGATTTGTTTTATAATTCGTTTCATCATTTTTTGCGGAGTTTTCACCTCTAGCACAGCTACAAGTCATGAGTGAGCTTCGGATTTACTCAATGGAAAGGAAACAATAAATTGGATGATTTTAGATAAAGAACAGATCTTCTAGGCTTGATGCGTTGTCCCCATTAGAAATACGTCTATGTTTTATAAATGTTAGATAGCTTTCTGAAGTTCTTTCCATGGAAGCTCACAAATGTGAAGATAGTAATCTAATAATTGTAAATCGACTTGAAGTCCTAATTCCTGAAGGATCCATGGGAAATTTGACTTGGATTACAACTGATTTCATGACCATTCTGATACCTGCAAGAACCGCTTAATGATGATGCTTGCATGATGACGGATAGCATTCCATTCGAATTTAGTTTATCGATAATACGCTTGTAACCTCTCCTGAAATGTATTAATTTAAAGGCTTTAAGCCAAACAAAATAAAAAGTGGAAAAGTGATCTTATATTGCAAATTTCACCGTTAAGACGGCCTCATGAAGCAGTTACAACGTTAAAAAGGAAGACATCAAAATTAAAAAATCAGTAATTGATATTCTGTGCATTCCTCCCTGTCATTTATTGTACGAGTAGGATATAATCTTATGATAAACTCGAAGGCGTAAGTTCGTGGCATTGATATCTCTATCAATCACTGTTATATCAATATCAGATTTACATAATTAGAGGTGTTTGTAAACAGAGGAATGATGGTGAGTAGGATGTTCATTGACTCGCGTGTGCAGAAATCAGACTGTGCTTAAAATGAAAAAATGCTTACAGTTTTTACATTCAATTTTATAAATTGCTAATTCACTAAAGCATATGTTCTTATTTGGATTTCTGGAATTGGTGGAGGTACATTGTTTCACTTTCTTGGGTTTTTGTAACATCATTTGTAAAGTATTAGATCGAAAATAAAGTCGGATAGGCAATTTTAATTTTTGAAAGATTGTTTTGATTTTGAGATTACACGTATGGGATATGGAAGTAGAGGAATTCGTTCTTATGTTGTACTTTTTTACGCATGTGTGAGAATAGGCACTTTGCGACTAATAGAATTAGGAGGATAATCATTTAGTTGTAAAATATTTTCAAATTCGCATTCACATTGTTTCTTTTGTTGATTATCTGATCAACGTTCACGTCGTCGTTTTCTTTCATTTTTCACAATGTTCAGTTTCATTTTTGTTGGTAAAGCTGAAAGATAATTTGTAAATAAGGGTTTCTTTGCATCTTTCTGATAGTAAGTACTTGTAATTACTTCGCTGTTAAAGCGGAGCTTAAAATTGAGTAATGACAAAGAGCTGTCTGTCTCTGGATGCTCAATGGTAAATCTGACACTTTCATAAATATTATTGAAAGACGTAAGTATGCTGGATGCCGCATCACTAATCGATGTAAATTAAAATGTCATCAACATATCAGGCATATGATCCAATTGAGTGATGATGAATAATTTGCTTCTCAATGTTATCCATGAACAAAATCGCGAGGATTCCTGATACATTTTCGCCCATAGGAAGTCCAAATTTTTGTCGATAGATGACACTTTCGTATTCAAAATACATATTTGATAATGTTACCGAGAGAAGTTCACCTATGTCACTTGGTAGCAAACCGTGATAATTGAAATTGTGCACTGTGCATAATTTAAGTAGAAGTGTCAGTGCATTTGCAATAGCCTGATCCACATGAATAGAAGTGTACATTGATTACATTAATTATCCTGAAATATTTACTTGGCAGGTACAAGTTTCCTAAAAACACCGGCGGGAAACACTTCTACTACTGACTATAGTGACAAGACTTGCAATGATTCAATTGAGTAGAAGACAGGTTGTGATGTTTTCGTTTTTCATCGCAAATTCACTGAATCAACAGAAATTCATCAGCTTCCAGTGCAATCCGAGTAGAATTTGCTGTCCTGAATGACATAGGAAATACGGTCTCTTTCGTAAATATTATCTTCATTTTGAAGATCGAATCGATGAGGGATGTTTCCTAGAAGCAGTGAGTAATTCTGTACTTCGCTGAATGCATTTCCACTCAAGAGTGCAGTTTCTTTTCCTAAATTTAGTTCATGAATCTGTCAGGATCATCATCCGAACGCTGTGGTAGACGAAATAGGAAACGTCAAGCGAAATATTTTTCTGTTATCGTCGGATTTTTGTTGTAGTCTCCTTTAATCTAAACCGCCCGACCTACACTTTTGCGATTTTCTATTTTGTAAACCAAATATCGTTAGATTTGGTTTACTGGAAAGTTAAATTTATGACCTATATGTTTCGACAATTGCCTTTTTTGAAGGCATTGCATGTGATAACGAAGTGCATCGATTGCGCTCGAATGCTTTATTTTACAAATATGTCTATGAATCAAATCATTATCATCTATTGTACCATAGGCTGCCAATATGATGCATGTATTGGAAATACTGATGTTATGTAAATACTACTAATTAAATATTTTTGCAAGTAGTCATTTTGTGTGATTTCCTAATCATTTGAATTTTTCGAGATTCTGCATAAAGTCCTTCTAACATGCAATCACATTTGAAGTTACTTCGAAGTATAAATTACCATTTCACTGATACATTAGAATGATTGATTGTTTTTGAAAGAATCTCTTGCATATTTCATATACTCAGATTTTTTCTATTCCGTGCACAAATCAATTTTATCATCTCTTTTTGCACTCCTAAGTAACTTATCGGCACATTCAATCAGTTTTAACATCGTAGATAAATAGCAATCATTAAGCCAAAACTCGGGGAAAATGTCAAAACTTTTGATGTATCAAGATTGCTTATTTTAAGTTTGAATTTCGCTATTTATAGTGCGAATATGAGCGAGATGAAGCAAATGAATACCACTGGTAGATATGTTGATTCGTGAATTTCATGTGATAAGGAAAAACATGCTTCTGTGCCAGTCCCGATGCACTTCGAACATCTCGTACATATCAAGACCATATTCTGTTGGTTCTTGTTTCCGCGAATGTTGATGTGACACACAATCCGATATCTACGTACAATTTACTCGGCTGATTCATCGATATCCATATTGAAATGAAATACGCAGCAATATCTGTGTAAGGAGGTACGTCCATACTCGCGTTTTCATTGACATGCAAAGAGGGAATCACATGGTTTTACATTTTGTACACTTTTACAATCTCTGTAAGAATTGAAATATTCTCTTTAAGGAAAGAAGGTGTTGGAGTGCAGATGATGATGCGAAATTAATCAGCAAGGTGCTTGCAAAAATTAATTGGAAATTAGGTACTTAAAAATAGATAGGAAGTATTCGTCCATTATATAAATGAGAAATGTGCGTTTATTATGTGATTATTGCGACCAATGGATTATTGCTCATCACCGTCAGAAAAAGCACTGAAGCACCGGAATTCATGACTTGAAATGATATTTGAAATTATAATTGAAAATACAAAATAATCAGAACGTGATGAAATTATATGGAGTGAATCTAAAAGGTTTTGTAATTCATGATTAGGCAAAGCTTTTATCCATGGTTTTGATCAGTCTATTCACAGTATTTTGCATTTCATCAAGACAATGGGCGCTGACATGTCAAAGAGAGCAGAAATATCCATAAGTTATGTCAAAAATTGATTGCAATGTAGATCGCAAAAATGAACATAGGACATTCATATTTGACGTGTATACACTACTTGTAGCATCACATGAGGAAATTCAGGAATATTCTTGTACGCACAACTCCTGAAATTTATTTTAGTTGAAGTGAATTTGTAAATCCGTCAAAATGGAATCCATGGTATGGAACGTCTTACTATGGTCTGATTTGAGCCTGACGTTTCGCTTTTCCCTCTTATCCACAGACTGAGCGAGCTGTCTAATTCTGTGCTCCTATCTGAAAACTTTATCTGAAATAAAAGGATTTTGCGGGGTTTTTTGAGAATTTTTTTTTTTGGTTGAAATGACACCTTTCACATAAAAACCTTCTCATTTAAACACCCTCAATGTGTCAATGGCTTGGCAGAGCTCCTGTCAGTGATTTGTCTCCAAATTCTTATGTCTGAAGCATATCTAGACAGGTCGATGAGGACGTGTCCTGTCATATAAATAGATATCTAGTTTCTACGATGCATGTCAATTGTTTCACCGCTTCATGTCACAGCATTACTGTCTTGTCGTAATGCCGCTCAGTACTGTTTATCTGTTACAAGGTGTTCTGCCTGCGAACACTGATTCCGAAACTGATTAATGAGATCGACCAGCCTCGATCAGTGCATCAATCATTACTCATTTCCTATAAAAACTTTCGATTATTCGGATCATTCACGTTTTGTGATGAGAGAATTTCTGATAATAAGTCTCCTTGAGACGGATTTTTCTCGACCACATTTAAACTGGGGGAAGGGGCATGGGAACATCAAAAATGTAGTTTTTGCTTTAAAGTACTTTTCGAAGATAGAGAATTGAGCATCTTGATCAATTCAAATCACTTCGAGACAAAGGACGAATGAATAGCTATGGATGATAGCAGTATCATGTAAAGCGTGTTGTTTTCCAGAAAACTCCATCCGGTTTAAAGTTAATTCATTGATATTATGCAGACACTACTCACAATAGGTTAATAAGTAATTATGCCAATTTTATGCTACAAATAGTGGATAAGTAATTATGCCAATTTTATGCTACAAATAGTGGATCCCAGCTATATAAATGGACAGATTGTCATGCGCACAACGTATTCGACATATTTGATGCATGTGTCACTCCACATGCCCAGTTACTCCTTATTTCTTTCTTTAGAGTGGCAAATAAGTTACTATACCCTTAATGTTAAAGAAAACATCAATGATGTCATTATTAGAGCAGATTTCTCTTCAGAAATCAATGATATCTACGAATACTTTCAATGTGAAATGTAATGAAGATATGAAGATATCTTTGAATCTACGAATCTAAATGTCTTATGCAATGAATCGCAAATTAATTGCCTTGAAAGCGAATGTTCGCTTTGAAAATGTGTTGGAAAGGGGACAATTCTGTGAGACTAATTGGACAGTGGAAGAGACCTTTCAACTTTCATCCTCCAAACCGGGCTACGATTTATCAGATCAGAGACATGCTTGATACCAGTGGATCTGTGAAGGATACTCCTCGTTCTGGACGCCCTGTGGTTGTCAATACTGGAGAATCAATATTCGCTCAAGCACTTATCGAGACCCCTCAAACATCAGCTGAACCTTGCAGTATTGAATTCTGGCAAGCTGTTTATAATTTACATGTATTTTCAAAAGACGGTTTTTGAGCTGTGTTCTGCAGGTATCAGCCAATGCGATAGCCAATCAAAACATGTCCTTTGTCAATGTCATCCACAGTCAATTTCCGACAGATACCAAAAAAAATCAATTTCATTGAAAAAATTAGTATTTAAATTTTGAAATGCAATTTATAGTAACGAGATGATCGAGTTGGTAAAAGCTGATGCGACCGTTGTTAAGTTGCAATTTCGAGAACGATTGAATCATTGGAACATCATAAGTAGAGAGGGGGTAACTGTAAGAACAAAATCGCGGGGGATTTCAATGTTCGAAGTTGCATGGGTACAATAGGTTTAAGGAATCAGCTGAAATCGTAATTGAGTGGAGGAAAATCGTAGCAATTTATCTGACTTGCAGAACTTTGGTAGAACTCAATTCATCACGTTCTGATATTTGTCATGTCTAGCCTTATCAGATTTGACATTTACTTGCAGGGTTGTCTCCTTTAATTATTCATGGCGGATAGATGCTGGAATGTCATGATATGTTGATCAATGTCGACAATAATTGAAGCTATTTCATCATCTGAGCTGGTTAACTGTTTCCATATGTTGTCAGTCGTTGATGTTTGCAGATATGTTTCATGTCCTGTTTCAGGATGTGTCAACTTTAATCACGGATCCTGCAAGTGTACTTTGTCTTGTTTTGTTGTGTTCTGACTGATACATGAAAAAATTGTGACATTCCTGATTATGTAGCTAATCAACTGCGTGTGTAGCAGTGATAGGTCATTGGTTGGCGCGTGCTTGCTGTCTCGAGTTCGATTCTGTGCATGGCTGGTCAATACTGTGCGATACTGTGCAACACTGCTCTGTGTGTGGTGCTAACCTCCTACCAGGAATATTTCTTGAACCATAGAAATCCGACAATATGCAACATTAAATGACAAAACAAACGCAGTGGTTGTCATGCACTGGTTGCTTTGAAATGACCAAGCTACAGCTTGTTTCCTACATTCTATAGTCCTACTAACCTGAGCAAAAGCAAAAAGTCGAATATTTGTTACAGCAGACTACGATGTGATTCTTGAATTTCAAATTTTGACTTATCACCGGTTGGGGAATCGTAATCTCAACAAGGTATTTATTTTTGATTTAACCAGTTCTTCGTCCAGTTCAGCTTGTTTTTACACTTAATGACACTGATAAGGGGTCACTGTTCAGATGATTGGTTGTGACATGACAATACTCCGTGGACGCTTCGAAAACATGGATTCGCTTGCATATTTTAGCACAATAGGTATTGAAAAACTATGACTAAGGACATGCAGTGACACCAAGATGGAATTTTTTTAATACTGACTGTTAATTGGTCAACACAGTGAAATGAATCGTGAATTTCTTAGTCACAACGATGGCGGCTCCCAGTGGTCCACTGGCTGGACTCTGTCCTTCTTTCAAATGCCTGAGGTACATTTCAGTCAATAGTGACTTTTTTGATAGATTGTGCTAATTTTTCTCTACTATAAATTTAATTTTTCAGGCTGTGCATCTTAAATGTACAGGACCACGCTTGGTCGAGTTTGAACGTCCAGGATGAAGCGGTCCTGTTGATGACCTCATTAAAAATAGTCAAATAATTTGCATGCTTATTTTGTAGAATTTTATTTCACGTCTAGCTTAAGGAACTAATATTAATTCTCTTACACCCCTGTAGATTTTAGATAGCGTAATCCCGCTGTGTTTGCTAGATCTCTTTTTTTTATTGGAAGCAGACCTGTCATCTTATCATCTGAATGGGCAGACTGTTAAATAGAATCTTTTCAATATATAAGTGATAAACATAATTTTGAACAGAATGACTTACTCGCCAATTCATTCCACATGAGGAGAGGAGAACCGTTGTTTGTCCTTGTAGTAAGTATTTTTGAATTTTCAGACATTTTAGGATATAAAAATTTTCTTTTCAATCATATTTTGAACATTCTAAAAATTAATTAGTCGTTAGCTTGTTTTCTTTAATTTTGTTACCTTGACGCACTTTGCTACGTTGAATTCTTTCTGTATAAAATCATCTTGACAATATAAGATGCGATGCACAGTCTTCAGGCAACAATTTGCAGCCATTGCTCGTTTCACTGATTAGATTCTTCTGTCTAGACACATACCTAGATCGGCGACTGATATTCTATTTAATTTGTTCCCTTCCTTTGATCGAATTACGTTCCATAAACTCACAAGTGTAGATGTTCATTGTAAGATATATTTATGTTTTGCTAGGTATTAGACTCCTGCACTGATACATTTTTCATCGGCGGCGGCGTTTGCTTCCGCCGAAGTTACTGGCGGCGGCGGTTTCGGCGCGCTGATAAATTTTAATCGGCGGTGGCGTTTATCGGCGTACATCAGTTGAGTTCATGAGAATATAAGTTGGATCTCTCCTTAGTATCTAAGTATAGGCCTATTCTTCGCTTAATCGAAAAAACTTGATAGTCTAAATCTCATTACTGATTAAAATTAGTACACAAGAATTCGGTAAATATTCACATCTGAAAATGTTGTGATGCATATAGCCTACCCAGTCGGCACAATTCATGGAAGTTGCGTTTTATCAGGTAAGGGTTCTTAATCAAACAACAAAGTGATTTTGTGTAATTAACAGAAATGCGACACCCTTATATAAAGCTGAGTAACGGATGAATTATTTGCATGACATCACGGCTTCATTACTGTGCAGTCCACTTAATATACATGTACATCCTACACTTGAATTCTAGCAAAAGGAAAATGTTATAGCTTGACCGATCGATACCCATACAAGCTTATTCATCAACAACTTTGTTCCTGTCAGAATGTAGGGATACTCTCTTGGTTATGCCCAACTAGAAAGTACATGTATATTTGGACTTTTCCTCAGGAACAAACGATATATTCCTAAGTTCCAGTTAGAAATGCAGTGGAGACAGTTAATCCATAAAATAAAATCGAAAAATGTCTCCGCCGGTGCGACGCAGAAGAAGTGACCGGCGGCGGCGGCGTTCGCCGGAGGCAGAGGGGTCTACTAGTTGTTATTCACGGTAAATTTATGTAGGTGACTAGCGCTTTTATCACACTTTTTTACAACTTTTTTTACTCATCCCTGTCCCACCTTAGGCACAAAGTCATACATTGGTTTGTGTGTCGATACGGGAGGTGCTTCATTGCTTAGAAAATCAAAAAAAGGTTTAGCGCTCCCAAGGTTATGACGAGGATTTTATTTTATTTTAAAATTGTATAAAATACACCCGACCGGTTTCGTCGCGATAGGACAGTCTCTTGGAGATGTACATAATCAGCCCTTGAGACTGTCCTATCGCGACGAAACCGGTCGGGTGTATTTTATACAATTTTAAAATAAAATAAAATCCTCGTCATAACCATGGGAGCGCTAAACCTTTTTTTGATTTTCTAAACAAAGTCATACCATCAAGCTAGGGGTGAGACAGCCTTAACACACTCGCATCTCTCACCAGGTTAGAGTTAATAACCTCTAGTTGATAACCTCCTCGTGTGATGCCTCCCGAGGCGGACAGACTCGAACCCTGGACCTTCTGCACCTCCCTACCGAGGCACATCCCTTTACCAACTGAGCTATCGTACCACCTAAATGCAGTGTGTTACAGTAGAGAAAAGAAAAACTATACTATTGCTCGCTCCAAGATACCATAAACTTACAAAGTAACTTGTAAATATAGCATAAGTCACAAAATAATAAATGATGATTACTATGTAGTAAGAAGGAAAACGATATCGAAGTCATCGTGTAGGAATAGGAATCCGCCGTCATAGAATTAGTATGTTCTTAAGTCAGTATGTGATCATTCTGGCGTTGAAGTTTGCACCATAGAGTACTATTCCGACCCCTCAGCGTTATTGCTTTAGAGAAAATGCATACATTTTCATGAGATGATATCACTAATCATGTTATTTCATTTATTGATGCAGCTAGGATGCCAGTTTCTCAGAATCTGAGTCAGAAACCCTTGTAGTTTCTGCAATCAGCTCATGTTGTCATCTCATAATTTTTTCCTCTCATTGTCTCTGCAAGTCTTTCATAATGTTGTAGATTAATGATTGGTAATGGAAGGCCTATATTCAAAGCAGTAGCATTGTGTCTTTACCTCGAGATATTCTTTTCTTTCATAGTTGATGAATGTCAGAGTTCTCTGCAATGTAAATAGTAAATCGTTCAAGTTGCCGAACAGATTCAATTGATGAAGGTCATCTATCAAATCCCTTATTTTCATGTCTTGGACGTCAATAATTAGTGCTGTTGGGTACATTTTCCTGTAAACCAATTTGTCAAGCCTAGGATTTTTCGTCTCAGCTGTAAAGCATTCATGGAAGGTAATTAAATGAACATAATAACGCCCTTCATCGCAATGTGTGTTAAGCTAGCAGTAAATATCAAGCAACAAACGAATTCTCCTGCAAGAGTTGTTCTCCAACTGAATTGAAATAAAAGTTCATTAGTTACAATATATCGCAATGCATTGTTGCTCTTGCACGGCGGTATGGCCGCCAGAAACAAGAGAATTCATCGCAAATTTATTGAGTAAATAACCATTTGTAAAAGTGCTAAGGAAATGCTACCAGCGAACTAAATAACGTCATTGATTTTGTGATGATAATTCCTAATGAGCTCAAGTTGTATAAAGAAATAACTTATTGTAACAAATTGAAAGAGGACACTTTCGCGGCTCGAACTCTGAACCTGAAGATAGCTAGGCCGCGCACCTAACCACTGTGCCACGTAGCCCACAAGGGGATCTAATGGTTGTCCTAATTGGGCGCCAAATAGTTTGTCCCTTTTAATCTTTCGAAAACTGAGAAGATGATGACCAACACAGCAGTAAGGCGTCAGGAAAAAATAATCAGAGAAGAAGATTCATCTCCTTGTATTAATTGTCACCAGAGACTTGCCATGGTCTGTCCCCTGGAGTTCAACTACAACAGCATCCTAGTAGAACGCTTGACTAGAACTCAATTCACAACTTTGCGTAAGTGTACATGCACTGAAATCAAGGCGTCTGGTTTTAACAGGAACCTTTGTAAAGAAGATGGCTCACATGTAGGCGGATGCCCACATAGAGTTGATAGTGTATTGGTTTACTTGGGATTAAAAGACATAGGAAACTTAGCATTGTCTCACCAGAAGAAAAATCTCTCCTTCTTTATCTAAAAAGCATGGAGTGAATGTCGACTGATTTTAGCGAAATCTATGTTATTAAGTCATTATGACACTTAGTTATATGAATTTTGCTGCCTTATATGTATAAATGACTTCTCGAGCGTGTTCATTTTTTGTCCGGATGCCCTTTCTGCCGACTTCCAAAAGACGCTTTCTCAGGGCTCGACCTACAGACCAAAGGCCACTGTGCCACGCAGACATTATGTGTATAAATGTGATAGTGGAAAAATTTGATCTGTATTTAACAGCTTTCTACATGCAGGAATTTGCATACTCATGTACGACTATCACGAATGGTCTCAGAATTCGACTTGAAATCTCAAATACCACAATAAACGGATAAGCATTAAGGTTATATTGGAATAGCTCAAAATCTGAGAAGACAAAATAATCTTTAAATACGCGCCTCAATAGAATACTGCCGGATTGGATATTGTAGCGATGCGATAATTGTTGAACTTCTAAACAGTACAGCTTCAAAGAATTTGAAATTTACACCGAAATAGCATGATGTTGTATGAATAAAACGAAAGCTGTGCTATTTATAGGTCTTTATAAAAAACTCCTAAATTCGCCGTCTAATTAGAGGATAGGAAGGAGTTACAACTTTGCAAACACAAATCTTAAAATCTAGATATGAGTCAATACGATGGAGATGATAGGATTCCCTTCTGTCCTATTGACTCACATCTAAATTTTAAAATTTATGTTTGCAAAGTTGTAATTCCCTTCTATCCTCTGATGCGGCGGTGAAAATTTAGGATCTTTTTATAAAGAACTATAAATAGTACGGCTTCTGTTTTATTCATACTAGTATAGTTGTTGTTTGTTGCTGTCCACCGCGTGAACTGAGGCTCATGAGCGCTGGCCTGTTCAGCCAGTTCTTCATAAAAATTCCTTCCTTGTCAGTGATCTATCCTCTCTGAGGCTCATGAGCGCTGGCCTGTTCAGCCAGTTCTTCATAAAAATTCCTTCCTTGTCAGTGATCTATCCTCTCTGAGGCTCATGAGCGCTGGCCTGTTCAGCCAGTTCTTCATAAAAATTCCTTCCTTGTCAGTGATCCTCTCTTTGATGATGTTCTCTGTTTCATTTTCCTCTTTTGTACAGTTTTGACCACTTACAGATTACTTAGCTCGTCGCTTTTGTTGCTGTCTTTGCCAGAACATCTGCTTCTTCATTGCCATCGAACCCGACATTTCTGGGCATCCATTGTATTATATTGATATGTTGTTTCTCCGTCCGTTCAAAAGGTATCCGACTTTGTTTCAGGAAAGCTATATTTATCGCTCAAAACAAACACAACCCTAATCTCCTTCGAAGTAATTACCATTGGACTTAATGCACTTCTCCCAGCGGTCTCGCCACTGTTGGAAACACTTCTGAAAAGCGTATTTGCGGATAGACATTAGTCACAGGGTGTATACCGACCGGGAAAAGACAGGGAATTTTAAAATGACAGGGAAAACCGGGAAAAGACAGGGAAAATGGAGATGAAGATGATTCAATTATTCACCTTCAAGTTCTGCTGCAGGCTAATGATGTTCAGAGCTCAAAGTTCCCAACGAAGTTTCGTTACACGAGGTGGGTTCAGAATGCTGATGTTGCTCAGAACATGATTCATGTGTTCCCTCTATTGCAAAGGTTCGTCGAGTTTGTCAATGGTGACAAATCACTGGAGCAAACGAGTGATTCGTATATTTCCATGAAAGAAAGATTGAAAGATCCCTTGCTCCTTCCCAAAATTGCTTTCTTCTGCGATATTGCCCGAATTTTGGAACGCTTCTTGATAAAGTTCCAGACTGATGCGCCTATGGTCCCGTTCCTCCGAAGCAGCCTGGAAGAACTATTTCATGCAATTGGGAAGACGATTTTGAAAGAAGAGGTCCTTGCAAAAGCTCATTGCGTTGAGCTCACTCCAACCAATCTGCTTCCCCGTCATGAAGTGAGGTTGTCGTTTTCTGTCAAGGGTGCCCTTCGGAAGGTCAAAAAAATGAACAGTTGCGCCTTAACTTCCAGGAAACATGTGCCACTTTTGCAACAACTGTGATGCTGAAACTACGCGAAGTCACACCGATTACGAAGAAATTCATTCGTGGAACGGCGTTTCTTGACCCAGATCAATCAAGAATCAAGAGTTCCATTGTACTGCAGAGAAGTTGATGGACTTAGCGTTGGAAGAAATGATAAAACTTGATTGGCTGGATGGTCTTCAAGCGGATTGATTTAAAGAGGCCTTTTTGAAGATGATGGGTGATCAACAGGTTAAAGAAAGTATTGCCTGTTATGAAGATGGACGTCTTGATGTGTTTTGGAGTGGAATATTTGATGATCGGGCGTCACCTGAAAGGAAGCTGATCAACCGTGTCTCGTTCTTCAGCACGGGCAAGCCTCAGTTGAACGCGGATTCAGTGTTAACAGAGAGGCAATGGAATTCAATCAACTAGAAGAATCCTTGGTTGCACAGCGTGTCATTTATGATGCAATCAAGGATACTGATTTGTGTCAAATAGGGATTTCTAAAGAGATAATAAGCTATTGCCGAAATTCATCGCGACGGTACAAAGACAGAAAGCAGCCAAAAACGACGATGACGTGGCAGTAAGAGAGCGTAAGAGGGCGGCCCAAGAATTGGCGTTGAAAGAGGCAGAAATCAAGAAGCGGAGAATGGAACTCATGGTATTGGAAGAGGAGGTGATCGTATTGGGAAAAAAGTGAACTGTGTACCGAACTTTTTCACACCTAACCTAGTGAACTACGTACCGAACTTCTGCACACCGAACCTTTCATTCTTCACACCATTTCATAAAGCTTCTTGTTCGTTCTGTTTTTTTTGTTTTTATATGTATCTTATTCGAAAGAGATGAATAAAAGTTGTTTTGCTATACCATAGAATTATTGTAATTTTGTTTTTTTTCTTGTATCAGGTGCGTAGTTAATGAAACATTAAATTGTCGAATATTTACTCTCAGGTGCAAGTAGGTTTGGGCTCCCAAAAACGACAGTATCTTGCATGATAAAATATCCCTGAAAAAACCGGGAAAATCCAGGGAAATTGAGGTGCGAGTTTTGGTATACACCCTGTTAGAGCGACCGTCGCATTTGTCGCATCCCTCGACTCAAACCGCGTCCCTTTCAGTGGCATTTTCGTCTTTGGAAATAACCAAAAGTCATGGGATCCATATCCGGCGAGGAAGGAGCTTGTCGAACAAGAGGAATGCTGTGCTTGGCCAGAAATGTTTGAACAAGCTGTGACACATGAGCTGGAGCATTGTCTTGATGCAGTTTCCAAGTTCTGCTTTCCAAAGATCGGGCCTCTTACGACGATCGGCATCACGAAGACTGCGGAGGACCTCGCGGTAGTGCTCCTTGTTGATGGTCTGGTTTGCAGGAGCATACTCGTGGTCCACCATGCCTCGACAATCGAAAAAGACGGTTTAGCATCACCTTCACTGAGCTCCGCGCCCTTGGCCTCCGGGATTTGGAGTTCTACCATTTTGAAGACTGTGCCTTCGTTTCCGGGTCATACCCGAGGAGCACCCAAATTGATGCTTCAATTTCTGCAATCTGAAATCATGGAAAATATAATTCAATCATCACCTGTGGTGATGGTGCTCATGAAATCTCGGTCGTTGGCAGCGAAGTCAAGCATGTCACGAGTCACATCCAAACGAAGTTGTTTCTCCTCCATTGTCAGCAGTCTCGGCACAAATTTTGCAACGACTCTCCTTAGGCCCAAGTCTTCGTGCAAAGCTGAATGCACACATCCGATACTTGTTTCCACTTCATCAGCAAGCTCGGATGGTGATGCGACGATCTTCCAATACCAATCTCAGCTCTTCATTGATGCCGTCATCATTTCGACTTGTCGAGGGCCTTCCTGATCGTCGATCGCTCTCCGCTGACATTCGGCCATCTTTAAAACGGTTGTACAATTTCTTTATCGTTGCGGGCCCCATGGAATCTTCTCAGAAAAAATTTTGAATTTTACTTTAGGTTTCGAATTGAGAATCACTAAACTTTTGGCAAGCAAAACTTCATTCAATAACACTGTTCGATTCTCTCGGGCATTCTACCGAACTGAAAATGCGACTGCAACAAGAATGAGCGTGAGCCACACATATTATCGAAGCTAATGGAAGTCAATCAGAGACTATGATAAAGATGCAATGCATGTTTACACAAGAGATCTAAGTCCAAGTGTCATTAGAGTCCATGTGTTAGTAGTCATTAGTTTTGTCTCATTTTAGACGAATGGTCAACAAATGTTTCATCACTGCGAAAAGGGTCAAGTGTGCCTATAGTATCGTAAGCACTGTCGGATGCAAATTTAATGATAGATATAAATCATTATTGAATTATTATCTCTATATATTGTCATCATTTTAATGTATTGACTTCTCCCTTCTTGCAATCAATGACAAAATATGGAAAGCATTAGCTGTTTTGCATTCAACATGAAGTTTTCTTAAACGGCTAAAAATAGTCCTCACCGATGAGATTTTATCTCATTTTGAATGTCTTTACGTTATAGTGTGCGCTTTTTTCATTGCTTATTTGAAGGAAAATAAAGCGAATTAAGACGTAAAAGTCGACCGTCGCGGAAATTTTCCCTTCCTGAATGATACAAAGCCTCCTTCTCACGTGATTTTATTTTTATATACCTTAAGTATGAATTTTCCACATGCCTACAGTCGTATTATTTTATTTATTTGTTTGGCTATCTTTGCTTACAAATAGTCATTTTTTATGAAATTATACCTCAAAACACTTGCGATGCAGAATTAAGAAGAAGGATACAAATCGGAGCTGGGACATACAAGAAAGTGGCAGGAGTGCTGGCGGACAGAAAAATTGGTAAGAGGGTGCGAGGAAAGGTTTTGCAAACATGTGTCTTGCCAGCATTGACATACGGATTACAAACTATGGCACTAACTGAGCAGGAGCAAAAGATGTTGCTATTGCAAGGTTGTGGTGCAAAGTTGGAGAAGCGAAGAATGGCGGAGCTGAGGGAGGAAATAGGATTGAAGAAAGTGGTGACACTGAAACTGGTGGAAAAGAGACTGAGGTGGGCAGGGCATGTGGTAAGGATGGGAAACGAAGGGGCAGTGAAGCAAGTAGAAGAGATGGATGACACAATGACTGGAAGAAGTGGACGGTCAGGGATTTCTGGAAGAACTGCCCTAAGAGAGATCTAGAAAGCAACGAAGAAGACGGCAGAACTTGGAATGAGAAGGCGGAGGACCGATTGAAATGGCGACAAATTGTTGAAGACGCGTCAAAGGGTGTGATGGAGAAGACATAAAGTGACTACTGACTGCGACTATGAATATCGTGTTATTTTGTGTGTATGACATTTCCACCTACCCCTTTTCAGGAAAAATGGGGTTGTTAAAATAAATGAATAAATAGCCTCAACTTTAAAAAGCCATTTTTTAATTATTTTTTTTGCCGCTTAATTTAACTGTGCAGATTATGTATGAAATGAGTCCACATGTACAATCTTTACATTTGTTTCGAAGTGTGACATATTGCAGTTGTACAAAACATGCTTGTCGCATGTACAGAGACAGACGCTCAATTCAGACTCCTTTGTTTCCGAGCATGTTTATATCATACGGTGCTGCTTCAAATTTCTCTTATGTGGTAGCGCAATTTCTTGCTTTCACTCTGTCTATGCATGCTTAAAACACAGTTTTGGTAAGACCTGTTTTGAGTTTCAAATCATGAGTTTACAATGATATTTGAACACTGGAAGCCATGGTGACAAGTCTGGTTGTGAGGCTGTTCTTTTTGCTCCTTCTACAATGCAGATATTCATTTAAAAAAGTACATGTATTCACTAACCCAGAAGAATACAGGGTTAAACAGGCGCGTGGCCAGAAATTTTTTTCGTGGGCCCAGTTTTTTTTGACGCAATTACTATTACGCAAGTTAAGCAGGATGTTACGTAATCGCAAAATTTAAAAACTAGATTTTGACATTATGCAGATAAAAAAATTACAATTTTTCAAACTTTATATGATTGCGCAATATAATTGTACATGTACATGTAGTTATAGTGACATAATGAATAACCTTCGAATTGCGGTTACTCATATCGTCGATTTTTTCAAAGGTCTTTAGTTCTTTGATCTCTAATTTCAAAAATTAAATTTCATATTTTAAAATTTCATCTGATTACATCCAATATCTCCAGCTAATCCAATGGCAGAAAATCAGTTTTTAACTTAGGGTTTGAAATCACTTCCGAGATCACAATTGTATGTTATATTCCTTGATTTGAGTCTCAGTGGACAAAAACAATGCATAAATCTCTGGATGATTTTAAACTGATCGACTTGGCAAAAAATGTATGAAGCACTCACATATTGGAAGGATCAAACGTGCGATGTCGAACCCTGTAGATAAATTGATGATTGACTTCGATTTTTCGAAGAGCAACAACAGCAATGTGTAAATATTTCCAAAAAAATCTGGTAAAGTTTAGTAAAAAATCTGTATCAACCTTAGAAGAAAATGTTGGCAATGTTATTTGCGGCTCTTGTTCCCTTGTGCTTCAAAATCAATTTGATGGGACATACAGAGCATGTCTCTGTAGGACGGATTTTGAAGTTCGGATTTCCGCTTTTTTCGTCAATTTCTTTAGAGCTTGTAATTATGAGGATCTTCATTAATTCATCATCGAGCTCAACCCCAGAAAGCTCAATGGGTCACCGGTGACTCATAAAAATGATGATATTCAAAGGCAAAAATCTCCACCAAAGACTATGAATTTTTGGAGTTCGTTTGCACCTAAACCTTGTTAGCGATCTGGTAGTCAATATAATATCAGAAAGCATTGAATGAACCTTCGATTTATTTCATTTAAATCGTTTATAAAAATGTGTGCATCAAATTTTGGTTCGCTGTCCAATGTGCATGAGAGGAAAGGTGATTATTTTTGTGTTACATGCCATTTCGTAAAACCTGACTTGGCATGTAGACGAACAATGTTGTATATACAAAAGGAGAACTTTCTACACCAAATCCTTACTTCGGGAGAGGTTCTTAAATATTGGTGGGTCACCTCTGACCCTTTTGGCTCCGGTGGTAGAAAAAAATGATTATCATCATAACAGACAAAATTGCTTATTTTAGTTATAAAAATGTACTTTCCTTGTGTTTGTGGCTTTTCGATGCTATTAGTCCGGGAGCTAGCGTGAAGTTGTGCAGGGAACGAGGTAGTACATAAAACTTTCACATAGCATAGTACACCTCTAACCTACTGCAAAACTTCGCGTCTGCCGGATCAGATCATTTGCTTTTCAGAAATAGAGAGGGTAACACAATCCTATGTATTTCCAGTGGCAAAATTGTGACATTTAAGGTGTTGACTCCATTTTTTCGAATTTTTGCTCATAAAAGTTACACAAATTGGTATTTTGTTGAACTGGATATTATAGAAATCATCTACAGATCATGATCTTTCAAATGAGTTATCATTCAGTGACAGAGGATGAAGTAAAGTGTACAAACAGACACTTTTCGTTGGTGTCACTGCAAATTTTAACATCGAAATTTCAGGAAAATTGTTGATATGCTTTAACGAAAAGTGTCTGTTTGTACACTTTACTTCATCCTCTGTCACTGAATGATAACTCATTTGAAAGATCATGATCTGTAGATGATTTCTATAATATCCAGTTCAACAAAATACCAATTTGTGTAACTTTTATGAGCAAAAATTCGAAAAAATGGAGTCAACACCTTAAATGTCACAATTTTGCCACTGGAAATACATAGGATTGTGTTACCCTCAATACAATAATTACAAGCTCTAAAGAAATTGACGAAAAAAGCGGAAATCCGAACTTCAAAATCCGTCCTACAGAGACATGCTCTGTATGTCCCATCAAATTGATTTTGAAGCACAAGGGAACAAGAGCCGCAAATAACATTGCCAACATTTTCTTCTAAGGTTGATACAGATTTTTTACTAAACTTTACCAGATTTTTTTGGAAATATTTACACATTGCTGTTGTTGCTCTTCGAAAAATCGAAGTCAATCATCAATTTATCTACAGGGTTCGACATCGCACGTTTGATCCTTCCAATATGTGAGTGCTTCATACATTTTTTGCCAAGTCGATCAGTTTAAAATCATCCAGAGATTTATGCATTGTTTTTGTCCACTGAGACTCAAATCAAGGAATATAACATACAATTGTGATCTCGGAAGTGATTTCAAACCCTAAGTTAAAAACTGATTTTCTGCCATTGGATTAGCTGGAGATATTGGATGTAATCAGATGAAATTTTAAAATATGAAATTTAATTTTTGAAATTAGAGATCAAAGAACTAAAGACCTTTGAAAAAATCGACGATATGAGTAACCGCAATTCGAAGGTTATTCATTATGTCACTATAACTACATGTACATGTACAATTATATTGCGCAATCATATAAAGTTTGAAAAATTGTAATTTTTTTATCTGCATAATGTCAAAATCTAGTGTACAAACAGACACTTTTCGTTAAAGCATATCAACAATTTTCCTGAAATTTCGATGTTAAAATTTGCAGTGACACCAACGAAAAGTGTCTGTTTGTACACTTTACTTCATCCTCTGTCACTGAATGATAACTCATTTGAAAGATCATGATCTGTAGATGATTTCTATAATAACCAGTTCAACAAAATACCAATTTGTGTAACTTTTATGAGCAAAAATTCGAAAAAATGGAGTCAACACCTTAAATGTCACAATTTTGCCACTGAAAATACATAGGATTGTGTTATCCTCTCTATTTCTGAAAAGCAAATGATCTGATCCGGCAGACGCGAAGTTTTGCAGTAGGTTGGAGGTGTACTATGCTATGTGAAAGTTTTATGTACTACCTCGTTCCATGCAAAACTTCACGCTAGCTCCCGGACTATAACAGTACAAACTATTATCAAAAAGTACAGGTCAGATTGACACTCACAAATCAAGTAGGCCTACTGCATCACAGCTTTTGAATTCAAACTTCCGAATGTTTTATGACCAGATGATGGATTAAATGATCATTTAATGTGTATCATGACACATTCAATTGCTTCATGAGAGGACGTGACTGCTTCTTCAGTTTTCATCACTGCTAAACCGTTTTGAAGGTGACGCACGCAAAATTTTGAGTAGTTTATGAGTAGTACATGTATTTTCGGAATACTAAGTCAACCAAGTGGTATAGGCATTGTATAACAGCAAGTCTTTTGTCATTTTATTCACGAATTATAATTTTATTGAAGTCTTGATACCTAAATAAGCAATTTCAAGAGTATGGACAAACTGCCACGAGAGCCCAACTGGTGACCCATACCCAAATTGGCATTTAGATATTTTCAAATTCCAAAATATCGTGTCCGTGAAGCCAGAGTGAGTAAATAAGCAATTTTGGAAATTGTCAATGATTTTCTACCATTATTTCTTATACCGGGTTTTGCGGGGTTAAATAATAATTTCTTTGTTATCTCAAGATTCAGATCAATCTGATGCCGTAGCTAGTTGATTTTTGCACGCCTCTCGACATAGCAAGTGATGTAAGCGCCCGTTATTTGAAATCAAGATTTTCATTTTTCGATGCGGCCTCGGCGCTCGGGAGGCCCACGCCCGGTAGCCCCTCGCCTGTCGTTAAGAAATCGTGTTTTCTTACGAAACAGTGGTTGTGTCATGAACGTTATTACTGTACAGCGACCATCAAGTCTATTTAAACACCAGCAAAGACACTTATGAAAGCAGGTAATATGTCAACATTCATTAGCTTACTTAAGTATATCTTATGTCGTGAAATATGAAAAAACATTTTTAACCTTGAGCTGCCAATAAAAAGTTGTATTGAAATTTTCTCTCTTCGTCAAGAGGACCTTGTGTATCAGTCACGTTTTATTGAAGTTAATCGAATCCATCTCGTCGCGGTGAAGAAGTGTTTGCGCTGTGAGCAGCACCTGACTGACCTTTCACTTTTCATTAAACCTGCCATTGATCTGGAAACGTAGGAATGTCACGTCTGCGGTCGACGCTTGCTGCCCTAGAATTCTCGGCTTGAGAAATTTTCACAAGTTTGAAAATTCAGTAGATATGCTGTTCGTCTGGGAATGCCATTCTATCTCATCTCAAGTTCATATTGAGATGAAAAAAGGATTTGAAAGTCCGCCGAGAGTTACATTGAATTCCTATGCAAGCGTAATTCAAAATTGTTTGTAAGAATTAAAAAGTTCTTCCAAGAGACAACAAAGACTCCACTTAGGCTTAGTTGATGGCGTCGCCATCTAGGGTTCCCTGATTTATCTCTGGCAATGTGCTTAAGTGCGTCCCAGTATTCATTTTCCGGCTCTAAGTTGTTCTGACTTTCCACTGATCTTTGCCGACATAATATTTCTATGTTTTGGATTACTAATCAATGTTTCGAAGCATAGAATGTTGCTTTCTCTGTGGCTCAGTGGTTAAGTGTTGGACCTAACGATCTTTCGGTCCAGTGGTCGAGTCCCGAAAGTGTCATTGGAAGTCGTCAGGAAGGGCACCCGGACTAAAAGATCGCAGCGTTCCAAATTCCTGTGAAGTCTGCGATCGTTTGGGGTGTAGTTTCGCTTGCTCTGATCTGATAATTACTTGGCATATCGGTTTACTTGTGAGCTGTGTCATAGCAGCTACATAGGTTAGACGTCAAGACCTTTCAATTTCCGATATAATGAACACAAGGGCAGCCTATCAAATAATAGCATGAATAGCGCATTGGCAGAGCACGCAAGACAATACCATCGTGGACATCTGGCGATCACAGACTTACAGCTAGAGATTATTAACAGATGCAGACCACCGACAGAGGCGAGACTTTCAGAAGCCAATCATATCGAAGAACAAATACCAGCACTCAACCGGAAGACACGAAATAGCCAGACGCTGAACGTGCCCTCAGTCTTGCCTTACTCCTTGACAATGCGTGCCGGCTCGTGAAAGCTCGGACGTGCATCTATTTTTTAGCAACGTAGTATAGATACTGTTAGCAGCAAACTTGTTCTTGTGGAGACGAAGGAAGTCATCAGAAAATTTAGAATTATGAAAACGTTAAAAGGCACCATTTTTGTAGGCTTGTCATTGTACATCTGGTGTTTGTACTTGTCCATGTCCCCCAGCCCCCAAAAAGCACAAATTTCCTATCTGCTGCCTATTATGCATTATAGCAGATAATAGATAATTTATCTGTTAGTCGCTTGCAAATTATTAACAGAGGGAAAGCCTTTTCCAGTGAGGTGACCCCAAAATTATTCATTCTCTTGCTTATTTTTTCTTCCCTTGAGATGTCATTATGATGTAGTACATTCTGAGCGTTCAATGTACTAGTGCAATTTTTATCCCCAAAACTAGGAATTCATAGCTATGAGAGCATTTATTCCACTCTTCCTTCTCCAAAGACAAGGAGATTCCGCTTGTCACATTACTAAATCCGCTGCTGCTACATTTAGATTCTGCTCTATACCGCTTTTAAATTTTGCCATTATAGAAAGTTCATAATTGCTTTATGAAGACCGTATGTAAGCTTATTTGATATTGCAGTCACAATATCTAGTCTTGATAGTCTATAGGCTAAATGAAGTCTGATAAATAACATATTTAGAGTATTGTTTTTTCTTTAATGGAAATGTTATTCTATTGTTCCCTAGATCAGGAAATGAACCACTTAATATGCTAATTTATCTACACTGCAGCTACATTTTGCGTCTAGGTCCCTAGACTATTTTTTGACAACACGGCTTCTCCGTGACTTATATAGGATAAATCTAATTTAGGCTCTATTACAAAAATGATTCACAAGGACTGCCGAAAAAGTAAGTTGAAAGCGCATGCATTTAATTTAAATTTGCAGTAAGATTTCTGTATACAGTCGATATATTTTGAATTAGCTCAATCATACGAAACAAAAAAAAGTGTCTCTGAATCATATAAATATTAAGAAAAGGAAAATTACTCCAGAGAATGCTCCAGATTGAAGTCTGACTGCGTCATCACCGTTCAGCCCACAGTAAGGGGGAGTAGTGACGTTAAACCATCATCATACATTGCGCAGTACAACATATATGTATCTGCTGATCATTGTATCGCGTAAAATGATCATGATGGGAGTCATGAATGCAACAACCCGCTAAAAAATTCACCCGAAAAATTTCGGACGAAAATTGGGGTGAAATAGTCAAAATTGTCACCCGTTTCTCAACCCAAGGTAACCCAAATTTAACTCGAATAAGAATTTCGGGTCATTGGATCGATTTTCACCTGAATTCGCCCGAATATTTTCCACCTGAAAAATTTCGGGCCACAATTCGGGTGAATGGATAACTTATCGGGTGAAAATTCTAATTAGGATTCACCCCAAATTTCTGATAAAAAGTTGAAAAATCGGGATAACGAGGACCCTAATTGTTCATGTTTTCGGGTAATTTCAATCGACTTTCTATAGGGAAAATTCGGGAGGCTAAAACCCGAATTATCTGTTTTTCGGTAATTTCACCCGAATTTTCGCTGCAGAAAATTCGGGTGAAGGGGAAAAACTTCAAGTGAATTTTTCAGCGGGATGCGCACCCATGATCATGAATTGTCATTTGACTTTGAACTCTTGCCCTCCTCTTCACCCATTGATTTTTACTTCACCGGCGATTTGCCCTACCGATTTGCTCTGTTCCTATTGCTCTAATCGAAAAGTAGAGATGACTACATCTGTGAATGAAGCCATCTTTGAACGATAAAATGTCAAATCTTGGGAGTTAGGAGATGATTGGCATTTTGGGATAATCAAAGATGCATGTCGGCGAACAAAATCTCATCTTTTTGTCAACTTCAGACAGATTTTACTATCATGTTATAAGATGACTTGACATTTGATTCTTGATGCGGTCTGATTTCTCCGCATTAAAGTTCATGTTGCTGAATTCGACATGTATGCAACATTTCCTTCATCATATCACTGTCGGTCTCTGTTATCATAAATTGATAAACAAACTCTAAGAGGACAAGTTCAAAGAAAAAGCGACTAATTTGACATTGCTGATGTGGAAAATTGTTTTTCCGTGTATATTCCTTGATTCGGTCCTTCAGATATTGATCAATTAAACCTTATCCTCAATGTTCTCGGTTCGCCAAGTCGGGAGGATCTCAGCTGTATTATGAATGAGAAGGTAAGTGATTTCTGAGTGCTCATCTAGTATCCAACTGCTTCTCATTATCTCATTTTAAGCTCTATCATTTTCTACTCATGTTAATATTAGTTCCAATCATCATGTCATGCAGAGTGTTTTTGGTTAGGGAATTCGTTCTCTCTATCAAATAAGATTGATGAACTCGATAATGAGGCCTGCCGTGGAGAAGAAAAGTGACCTCTACATCGAAGGTCTTCGCTCGTTCACGTCGATGTTCAGAAGAATCGTACACGCTTGAGGAAGTTGATCGAACAATATTTCAAATTGGTCCGCCTGAAAGACGCAATATTCCTGTGAATTTTCGATTTTTACAGAATTACTGTAATTCATTTTGACGGACTGTGACATATTCTATGCTTATTGAATTTCCCCCATCAGAAACCTGTTCCCACACCTCTTTGAAAGCATGAAGATTGCAGTGGTCAGGGAAAGTGGTCTGGAGAAGCAGATTCCACAGCTTCAAACCATGCAACAAACGTCTCTCAAAAAATGTCTAGCGGAATACAATATCAAAAGATGTGAAGAACAATAGTGTGGACGGAGAGTCAGCCATCGATCGTTACTCGCTTTGTCGTGTCAACTCCTTTAGCCTGAACACTTGAACCCAGGCGCAGTGATCTACAGAAGACAGCAAGCTGATTAAACCTATGAAAAGGCTCGCAGATATATAGTGAATCGGCCATCACGACCTATACCACTAGAACTGGACGCGGCATGGAAAATTTTCTTAAAAATTTGAATAATCGGCTGATCAGTGCATCAATTCTTGTGATTTAATATTATCTATGTTGAGATGCCAATCAGACGACATACGTGCAATTGGCATAGCAACTAGAAAGTGTCTGGCAGTAATTAAAACTGATTAAACTCAAAAACCACTCATCTTGAATTCAGTTACTGTCTTACTGCATCCTCATATATCCATGTTTGCACTTACCTCGAAGCCCACAAGTAGGGTTGTTATTAATGAATTTCTTTCGCCGGTACTTTATCAGTCTGAGCGGAAGACAGAGTTATTTTTCAAGATCATGTTTTCATTTTGTTTCTCGTGAACGTACTGTAAATTCAATCGACATGAGCTGAGCTGAAAATTGGTGCTAAGGTATTTTATATTTTAATCTCTTGTGTGACGATTCCTAGCTTATGTGTGTCATCATGCCGCCCTTCTTTTGACTTCAATCAATCAGCAGTTATTTGAAAAGCTTGAAAATTATTTGAAAAAAATTCTTTAGCGCCAATTGCTACACCAGCCTTGTAGTTAGAACACAAGCCACATGTTGGCCTGAGAGCATCCAAATAGCTGTCTAATAAACAAGAAGTTGTCCACTGTCCATATTGCGATCTGCATTTACATGTAGGTTATACAGAGTCATGTCTTCATCTACAGAAAACGCAACAGCTGAAAAGGAAGCTTGCTTAATCACTTACTTATGTATCTAAGTTACGGCCGTTATCAATGTTGTTTTGTAGTGATACTTCAACCTGTTCATTGGGATAAGTTACAAATCTAAAACAAGGTGCGTACCTTGTACTTATCTGTAGCTATATAGATATCTTAGTAGTCCCTGCTTGGATGAACCATAGACTTCTAAATTTCTCTGGACAGATAGGTGAGCAAAATTTGAAATGATTTTCTACATGATCAGGCCAACCAACATTTGTGTTGGAAAAGATGGAATTTTGCAGGTTATCGAAGTTATAAATTACTATTTGAAATGAATCTCTGTGCGATTCATTAGAATGCAAGATGCAAGCAAATACGGTATACCGTTGCTGGTTGTGAACCGAAATGCAATGACATTTTTCAACAGCATGTGCAAGAAATTTGTTCAAGAAATCTCAAATGCCTCAGTTCTGAGAAAGTTGTTAGAAGAAAAAATTCAAAATTAGCAAATAACGCGGAGGTGTAGCACATGAGTTTAGCGCATAAGCATATGTAGGCTCATGCGCCCTAACTCCTAATGTACATAAATATACATACATGCTGTGCTGGCAATATAACCTGCGCTGTGCTGATAGGCAACCCGTTCTCTAAAATGTTGATTATGCTTATTGATAGTTCATTTGTAAGATAGTCTAATTTAGAATTGCTGGCCTGATCATGTATAAGGCAATTTCGGCCTATCTGTCCAGAGAAATTTAGAAGTCTATGGATGAACATTCTAATATCTATGGATATATAGATAACTTCGATTCAGTCACATATACATGTATATCTCTATGAATTAATCGATGACAACTCTGTAGATGCAAAATTGTCCTGCTGATTACTGCTTCCAAAGCATTTCTTCTTAATGTGTCCTCACAAATGACCTCTGGGCATCGCCCTCTTCATCCATTGAGAGTTCACATGGTATCTACGGGCCGTGTGCATCCTGCGGAACCGATACGTGGCCACCACGATCAGAAAATAAAAGTGTCGAGGTAGGATATCATTTCGTATTATGAAAGTGGTACTTCATGTTGATAAGTAGGTTAATCGAAATTGTTAATTGATTATTAAGTAACTGGATGTTTGCACAGGTAATGGGCGTAGTGGAGAAATCAAATTAATTCAACCGAGGATTACATTTCTCTCGATTTCTATTGTAATTACTTGGTGGATCAGCAGATGAGATGAATATCACCATCTTCTGTTGTCTGGTTTAAGTGAGAATTTTCTATCAACAAAGATTGTCTTACTTCAAACTTAATGGAAGATTCCCTTATAGGCCAGCGAAGGATTTTTATTTCTGTCCTACTTTGTGACATCGAATAGGTGACTTCTTCTCTGGTCAATGAGGCACATGCTAGAAGTGTTGCATAGGTGGGTTGGAGAACCTTCTTGATATGGGAGAGTACAAAGCATGATTGATTTTGGTGAACAGCGAAAGGCGAATGATTTACAAGTTGAAAAGTTCGGTTTGCAGCCAATGCTTGCCTGGCTGAGCAAATTTCTTATGCGCACCTGCAGCTGAATTAACATCATTATATTATTTCTATGTAAATGTGATCGCACGGTCCATGAATTTAACATTCATAGAAATTTCAGGAGACTGACAACAACTCTGATTCCTTAGTCAGATCTAATCTAGCTCCCTTTCTCCTGTTCTACTTTCTGATTCATCTTGATGGAGATCTCTTTCGATGACCTTTCAAAAGAATGCTGTTTTTCTGTAGTCAATTCACACACTTCGAGGCACTCCTCGTTTGACTCATAGCGTCTGCAACATCACACTCATGGTGTTCGATGTTCACTTGTGATTATCCTCCCTGACAATCGATAATTTATCACCTTGACTGCATTCATAACAATCTCACAACATGTCTGTTTCCTAAGATTTCAAAATTTTGGAATATAGTCGCGTTCTGCGGCTGAGTCTTATTTTGGAATTAAATCTCGCACGACATCAATAAAGGTAGAGTAAAGTGAACCTTTCACACGAATACATCACACTCATGATTTCATGTTGCAATTCGAATGAGAGAAATTAAATCATGTCGACGATTATTAAATTTAATGTCGGATTACGAAGCTGTATGTAAGATTTGTGTGTATTCGAAGTGCAATGCATCAACAGGAAATTTACATGAAATCATATGAGTCTCCTCCTTAAATTCTTTAACCTGTTCTGACAAACAATCAAGATCATAGATGAAATGTTTTCAATAGTTTGAATGCAGAAAAGTTGGCGTGAAACTGTTGAATCGCTACCATTCTATCGTAAAGGTTAGTTGGAGTTATATTTACATTCTGACAAGGTAAACAAGAATGTTTGCAAATTTTCAAACGGTAGAATGTATTCTGTGGACGAGATTGATGAAAAAATCTTTGAGATATCTTGTGAAATTGTCATCTGAAATTGAGTAACCGATCTTTGACAGGATTTGTACCTCATCCAGATTTAAAACCGTTCTTTCGACGAATCCGTCGAAAATTAACAAAATATGCTATAGCAATGAAGCGGCCTAGGCTGACATTCAAGTCATGTCGCTGAAGATATTCAATATTTCAACTGGTTTGTTCACAGAATTAGATTCATCTGCGCACGCTTCGGTTTCCTAGAAAGGAAGAATTGTATGTAACCTTAATATCGAAATGGCACATCATATCACACAACTTGCTCCTTCTCGAATGGATAATTCGTGTATCGCTTGCTATTGGAAATGGCAAACAATAAGCTGTCAGCAAAGGACACCAGAGCCGTTCGCACACACCAAAACACACATCGATGCCTGGCTTCGATTCAATGTATGCACTATATAGTAAGGAATGCCGAGTAGAGGATGTGAAATCATCAAGTGAACTAATTTTCGTACGCCTGCTACTTTCTTTAATAATGATCGGAAGGGCCAACATTATGGAGAAAACTTGTGGACAATGATCTGAATTCTTCGAATCTGAAGAAATTTTGGCAATCGAAGCACTTTCCTGGAACACACATCAATCCGCAAGCGACGCACGACTTTTTTTCCTATCTCTGTAAGGTATTAGGAATTCCTTTTTGCCCACCTAATAGATTCCTCTATGTGCCGTCCATTTCGTATTAATCACACTTCTAGCAAACCGAAGCAGATAAACAAAATATTTAATTATGTGGGTTTGGTCCGTATTCGTAGCCACAAAATCAACATTATGTCTGGCGGAATTGCGAACTGATAAACTCTCTTAACTTCTTGTGAGTAGTATCTGTGCATCGTATATCGTTAGAAAGTCAAATTTTCTTCACTATTTCAACCACGGAATTAAATATTTTGTTTATCTGCTTCGGTTTGCTAGACGTGTGATTAATACGAAATCACCTGCTCATCGAGGAACTTTTTAAGTGGACAAAAAGGAATTCCTAATACTTTACAGAGATAGGAAAAAAAGTCGTGCGTCGCTTGCGGATTAATGTGAGTTCCAGCAAAGTGCTTCGATTGCCAAAATTCCTTCAGATTCGAAGAATTCAGATCATCGTTAACAAGTTTTCTCCATGTTGGCCCTTCCGATCATTATTAAACAATGTAGTAGGCGTACAAAAATTAGTTCACTTGATGTCACATCCTCTCCTCGGCATTCCTCACTAAATAGTGCATACACTGAATCGAATGGTAGCCAAGACAGCGATATGTGTTTTTGTGTGTGCGAAGTGATATCACAGCACGCACGCCTCTCTCACTGGCTCTGGTTCTTCTGTTGACAGCTTATTGTTTGCCATTTCCAATAGCAAGTGATACACGAATTATCCATTCGAGAAGGAGCAAGTTGTCTAATTCTGTGATGTCGATATGTAGGTTACATATAACCCTTCCTTTCTAGGAAACCGAAGACACGCGCAGATGAAACTAATTCTGTGATTTAAAGAGATAACGTTGAAATTTCGGCAATTATAAACTTCGCGCGCCAATCGATTTCTACTGGGGTTCTAACCGTTAATGTTGAAATACTTTATCCACAATTGTTCGTGCTGTGTTGTTGCTGTAAAGCGTCGAATTCCTTTAGACAAAAGTAAATATGGCTGGAGACAATTTTATTGACATGTCAGTAATTTCTCTACAACTATTGTCAATGTTATTTCTATGTATTATTGTAGACAGCATTCACATTGCCAGTATATTGGAATCGTTTTTCAATCCTGACTTTTATTTACATTCAGACATGAGACATTCAGCAAGTTTCCTTGGCTCTAGGTGCTCACAAGAATTTCTTTCTTATGCAGTGTTCTAAACTATCGCCACAGAATTCCTGAACGAAGTTCTCCGACATCATCATCAGGTTTTGTGGTGTCTGTGGCCCTTTTTCTGCTTTTTTGTCCCTTTTTCTGTCTTCATTTCATTACAAGCATCAACAATTCTTCGAAAAGCTGCAAAAATCACTAGATGCTTCTGTCACACGTGAATTGAAGTAAGCCCTCCACTGCATGTTAGTGCATGCTATCACTTTGATATTGACGAACCTTTTACTATTAGGTAATCATTTCTTGTATTTAGGGAACATTGTTCTTCAGTAAGCTGTCATTAAAAATGGATTTCACAAAAACTTGTATTATTGTTGAAAGTTGACAAACAGAACGTCTACCCCGTCTGTCTGTGCTTAAAAAATTATTTTCAAGGTTTTTATGACGGCGCTGTTCTCTCTTCCATTCTGCAAAACATGACAACACACCTTTCAAATTGTTTGCAATCAGCTCTCACGCCCGGATGCAGACCTCCGCAATGCAGCGTGGCGCACAATTTTGTGGATGACGTAAAGAGATACATTGACACTCCATCTAATACACTTAACGTGGTGTACCACGATTGTCATTATTGGGACTTTTGTAACTTTTTCAAATAAAAGTCTTTATTATTATTTATAATAATGATTGCTTGCATCTGATGATGGTCGCTTTGGTGCGCTCGAAAGGTATCGACCAGTGGTCGGGCCAGCTGCGAAAACTTTCGCACTGCGAAAATGTTTAAAAAAATGAACTCGCTGCGAAAAAATCGACTTGGTCCTGCGAAAAATTGAATCTTGTAATTCTTAAATTTAAATGAACCTGTTGTCTAATAGAATAAACACTGATCTACAGGATGGAAAAGGAAAACTAATAACAACTAATTAGCATGTTATTCATTATGTTACCATTTAGTTAAAGCTTCATAATATTCACAGCGTCTTACATCTTGCAACATGTTCAGCAAAATAAAAGAATTGCAGCAGTAGTTTCTAGCATCTACTGAGTTACTGTGGATGTTGTAACCACATACGAAGCTGTCAAAGCCATGTTTAAGAAGTTGCCGATAGTTCTATAAAAGAATGATAACCGACCTGATTTCAAATAATTTTTCAATTAATGTACTTCGCAAAAAAATGTGTCGTTGGCCAAGCGGCATTCCAAGGCTTGTTTGAAAGAACAAGAGGAGAAAGAGGAAAGAAGCCGACACATGACCATCAGAAAAAGTTGAAAACAGTTACAGCAAAAAAGGAAAATAACTTTGTGACAATAAATTCGATGCTTCAGAACACTAAGAGATAAAAGATAGAGGCATCGGACAAAAAAGAAACGCACGAGGGAATGGAAAACATTAATGTGATGTAGAACTATCGAGCCGGAGTTGATGATATTGCAGGAAAGCACATTTTGTTCTGCTCGAATTAGATTTATTGGCACACAAGTTTTCGGCCTAAGACCTTCGTCTGTTGCAAAAATAGTATGATCATCAGATTAATTCGGCTACCAATTATTCCTGCAAACAGATACCAAAATTTGTTGCTTGTGTAGTCGCCACTGATCGACTTCAGTTCCTCCAGGTGCCGGGAAATTTGGGGTGGACCTATACCCTCAAGCTCGATGCATTCCGAGACGAAGAGAATTGATGGGAAATATCAGTGCAATATTAATGGAAAACCAAGCAAGACAGCTGCGTGAGGAGCAGGAGGAGTCAATGGAAGGAGAACATCATACTCAGAGACATCATGCTTAAGGTTTTTATGTACAATATTGTGGCATCTTTACCAGTTAAGATTTCCACACCGCTGAATTTCTACATCATCCGTTATTTCCCTTTCGATCCGTAATTATTACTTGTTTTCTTTTGACGAGAACTTCCACTTTCTGTCAATTGCTGATTGGTTTATTTCCTTTTGTTGCGACCTTCCTGTCAGCTCCTGTTATCAACTAGAACGGATCATGTCTTAAATGACATGTAATAACAAGAATTTTTGTTGCAAAGTTTTTATCGGTGCTTTAGTTGTAAGGTTAGTGATTTATAGCTATATTTGCTGCATGCACATGTATGTACTAGCTGATATGATGGATTCGGCAACAAAATGCCAGTTTTCTGATTTGGGTAGTTTAGGATAACAAAATAGCTCCTAAGAAGCAATAGATGGCGGTAGTAGGGAGTTCAAGTAATCAGATACTTGCGAAAAATCTTTTGTGAGTCATCAATGACGAAGCGTAGTTACTTTCGAAAAATCTGACTTATAATAAGAAAGCACCTAGTTGCGGAAATTGCACAAGACATTTTGAAAAATCAGTTTCTCCCGACAGATATTGGGCGTTGGTCAAGTTTTGATAAGAACGCTGTTTTACCCTTTATAATCATGAAATATGATGCTATAATTTGCTGGTGTTAGTAGGCCTGCGAAGATTTTGTAGAGCTGCGAAAAAAATGGAAAAATCTCTGGCCCGACCACTGGTATCGACCTAATAAAAAGTATTTTATCAATACAAAGGACTTCGCTCATCCCACTCATTATGTCTGGTCCTATATTCTCAACAAGCTCAACCTCAGCCAAGTGGAGTCTGGGGTGAAATCAATAATTCAACCGATGTCTATGTTTCAGTTGTTTAAGCGTACCCGCACACATGCATGTATGTGTCCATATTGTTAATGCCGGAAAACTTGGGTGGTGGTATGGGTGACTGTCATAGACAGAGTAGACGCGGGACAAACGGATTCTGCTTCTCCATTTCTCTCGGTTCAAGGCATCTTTCTCCTTCAGTACAACTTCTTTCATCTTCTCGTAGCAATCACGCAATCGTCTCCTGGGTCTTCAGATTTTCCCACATATAAATCTTCTCTTCTTCGTACGTGTCCGAACCGTCGCACTCAGCCCTGTAGTTGTTGTTGTCGGAACATCCTTCTCATCTCTTCAGTTTTTATTTTATATCTTCTCACCATTCTTATACAGTACCGGAGCATCTTCATCTATGCCACCTCTGATCTTCTCTCCAGTCAGTGCCGGTCTCACGATGGTCTTATGGAGACTTCCTTTCGACACTGGGCTCGTATTCTTGTTGGATAGTTTTACTTGAGGCGGATCGACACAATCCTTTATTAATTAAAAGGCAGTCTGCATTTTTGGTGCAATTCAAGTTCTACGAGTATTAGGAAAGCTTGCGGTACAAACTCTCAAAAAAGGAACAAAAGTACCTGCATTCTACACTGCCACCGGTTTTCGCATGGCAAGCATGTATGGCAAACGCCTATTCATACCATTCATATAATATTTAGTGCATATTCGTATACACATGGAAATAATATAGAAATAAATAAAACCACAAGAAAATCAAAAGCCAAAAGTTCTTGCCGATCGATTTCTACCGCTTTAGCGGCTTTTCACGACAGAAATCGATCGGCAAGGATTTTTGGCTTTTGATTTTCTTTGGTATCAAGCGACAGAGATTAATATGGAAATATTCGGCTTCCTTTGGCTTGCGTGGTCTGGCAATGCGAGAACCGCGAAAGAAGCCTGACTTTGAATCGACTGGTGCTCATTGCGAAAAAAATCGTATGCGGCAGATGGGAAGATAATATGCTATGACCTACCGTGTCAGAAAGAATTTCTACTACCTATTGCCTGTTGTACTTACTTACGAGAGCATGTCGCTGTAGCGCGGGAGTCGGTTAAACGATGCCTGTGTTAAGAGGGCTTTATTGCATGCGTCGAAGACATGGCCAATGTTAATTAAGGTCCTTAGACGCCCGGTGAGGAATAAAAATGCAATGATGCGATGGATGTGTTCCATCAACCATCTTCACGGACTCTCCATTCGTGAACTTAGTGACGTGCTGCATCCAGATCACAGGGAATCAGTCCTTCGATAAAATCTTTTTGTGGTGGTCTGATCATTTGCAACGGATGACGGACTGGAAGTGGTCAAAGAGCATTTTAAACTTGTAAGCGGCAGGTCTGAAGTGGCCAGAGAAAGAGAGATGGTTGCAGAACACGAAGCTCCTGCATTTGAGCCCTCAAATGACCGACCAGAAAAGAATGTCCATCCCAATGACGAGCGACACAATACCAGTGTCCAACCAAGAAGAAGAGACGATAAACGAGGAATAGGAGTAAGCAGTGTTCAGTGTATAGATTTGGTGCACATTTACTCGTTACTAAGGTTCAACTGCCGAAATTGTATGAATGGAACATTTCAGTTGCCAATTATAACATGCTCAGTGATAAATGTCAACACAAGGAGTGTTCGTTACCTTCATCTTAACTGATTGAGACTTTGCAGATAATTAGGATGCGCTTAAAGTCGTTCAAAATCGTCTGGAAGCAACAAAAATAGATGAAGTGCTTGGGTGAATAAGGGATAAGCCACATTTTCGCAATTTTACAGGAGTGCAATTAGAAGGTTTTGAAATGTTATCGCACAAAAGCAATGAACGCTAGTCCCCTGAACATCAAAAGTTACGAGCCTATGCGTATGAATTATCAGCTGATCAAGTAGCGAAGCTGAACTCATACAGGCGGCCAAATGAAAACATGTAACTCAATTTATGTGGCATATCCCTGTGCTCATACTTAAAACTGCCTTGTATTGAAGTATCTTTATCAAAACTCTCTCATCTCAGTAGACGTCCATTATCTTTCAGAAAATGCTAATTGAAGCGGTATTTAACTGGATCCCTTCGTCTAGGTTAATTTATTCAATTCAAAAAATCTTTATTCACAATGTCTACCTTCATCAAAACTCTAACTTTTTGGTACACGATCACTATCTTTCAGAAAATGAACGGCATTCAGCTTCAAAATTAAAGATCAAGATTACAGATTAAAATCAGCCTTGAAATATAGATTAAATTGATCTAAATTTTTTCTATCTTCGTAAAAACTGTCCTATGTTAGTGCACATTACGCATTTTGAAGCAACATCTTTCCTTTAGAGACATTAAGTAATATCATATTTTCATCGTCAAATTGGAAAACTTGTGCTTTGAAAATCCCATGTTTTCGCTGCTCGCTTCATTGGAAGGGCAAAAATCTTAATGTTGTGTCAATATCTGTTATTGAAGCCTATTGACCGAAGAGATCCTTGCGACCCATTCCGGAGAGCAATCAATACGCGTGTTCTCTTCTTCGGCTTGATTCTTCCATGTGGATGAAGTCTCGATCACATAAATGAGTTTGTGGCCTGTTAGAAGGAAGGCATGGGTAATTCTTTTGAATTTTTTCTCTTTCGCAATGTTGAACCCGACCATTGTACAACGATATGATTGTCCATTTCTTGCTTTGGACCTTGCACCATAACCGCCACTGAAGTCTTTTTTTAAAATACGCAAATTAAAACGACGAAGCAAGAACAGCAGATAGGAGACCATCAAAAACATTGTGCCAGCAATGTCTCTTCTCCTAAGACCCGTACTTGCGGAAAATTTAGCCCCCAAAGCACACTTGCGCGTGGCGGTGATTGAAAGTAGTCACCGCCATCTTGTAAAAAATGCTGTGCCCATGTCCAACGTCAGAATCGATCAAGATGGAGATGGCCAAGCATGTGCCACTCTTTATTTCTCAAAACCCCACCACCACAAACAGTCGGTGGAAAACCAAAAAAAAAAGCTCACGGCGGTGAATGTGGCATGGCACCGCCATCTTGAAAAAATGCATGTGCAGTCCAACTCAACGGTCGAAATCGCTCTAATTGAGTGTGCCAGCATGTACCACAGCGTTTTATTTCACTTCTCACGAAAAACCCTCCACCAAAAAACCACACCAAACCAACCCGAATGCCTCAATGGCGGTAAGTGAAGTTTGGCCCCGCCAGGAATGTTTTTTCCAAACACAATGATCCACTCAATGGAGTTATTGTAAAATTTCCCACTTCAACGTAAACCGTTATCTTACTGGCTAGACAGTATACGACAATCTCGAAGAAATCCGACAGGTGAAAACCGTCCAAAACCCTGAACTGTTAACAGAAAGCTGAAGCTAGTACTTCGTATCCAAACTCTGTAAACTCAGTGAGAAGGCATTGACGAGTATAATGCAATGGCATAACAGGAAACATACTTTTGAATTAAAGGATCTTGATGGACTAGCATCTCGATTCGTTTATGTTTCACTTTCCCGCATGAAAGGAGGAGTAGATTCTGCGACTTACAACGGCAAAAACTTATTGTAATAGTGTTTTGAATTTTCATTTGACCAACGACGTCCATATGATTGGTAAGTTTTCCGGCTTTTCGGTTACCCATATATCATCTATACGATACACATTTTCAGCATCTTTTTGCCGTACAACAATATATTCAAATGCGATTATTTTATTACAGCCAAATAATGAAAAAAACAAGAATGAGTATATAGAGGTGTTTAATGAAAAAATAAAAATACATAACGAATAAGATGAGATTCATGACTCTAGCTAGATCATATAAGTAGAAGTCCATGAATCAAAATTCCCTTGAAGATTATTGCGTAACACATCCAGTTGAATCAGAATCCTTGAAGTCAATCCGAAACACTGATAGAAAACAATGTTGGCAATATCTTCAACATGATCTAGTGTCATGAAGTGCGTACATCATATCACAATTGATTGATCTTGAGAACATTGAAGCAATAACATTAGGAGATTGAAGGGCAAATCAATTGTGTTGTCAGACTGCTTCAAAGAAGAGTAGGGATAGCTGGGATATCCGAATATACATACTCTATTGCTTTCAAGTTCGCAATCTTTTTATATGGGAATAGACTTACTCTATGCCTTTTCAAACCATAGATATCTTTTAACCTAATTCGCAAACTACACATCGTTCAACAACCATAGAGTAATAATGTTCTAACCTCACGTTATCTAGATTCTCATTAAATTCGAAGGCTGGGAGCCCTTCTTGAATATAGGTTACCCATCGAGGTTATCTTTTCTCCTCGAGGGCACAAAATTGCGGGAAATTTTAATTTCAGGAAAAATTTTATCTCTTCTCTCGAACCGCACTCTTTGGCGGGAATTGTTAGAATTCCAGTAAGTAATTGTTAAACACCTCTAATTCATCAGTCATGTTTTAGTTGTACAGGCTTAATTAATGTGATGCCGTGAGAATATATTTTTGACGTAAAAACAGATGAAAATTTATCAATATAAAAATCAAATCAAACTATTAATCATAGTTTTTCATTGGGTATTCGTTGGTCAATAAGTCGTCATTCAAACTATTACCAACGAACGAATGCGTTGTAAGTCGCGAACCTCCTCCCTTCATTGCGGGAAACATCAACGGAATCGAATGCTATTCATCAATGACCTTTTCAAAGTCCTTAAGTCTTCTCCTAGTTATGCCATGGGCATATATTCTATTAATCTTCAGCAGGCTAACAGATTTACACCTGTCGAGAATAATTCAGCTTTCTGTTACCGTGTATACACATAACGGTTTTCACCTGGACGAGATATTCGCGCATTTGGCATACCTATCCTGAATGAGCGCCCAGTAAGTAAACGGTTTAATGTTGAAGTAAAAATTAACAATACCACCATTGAGTGGTCCCAATTTGAAAAAAACATTCACTGGCTTTGCGTAAACACATCAGTGCCACATCTGGCACACTTGTTTTCCACCGGACTATGGTTGTTGACTGTGAAAAATTTTTGTGGACATGCTGCACACTCC
The DNA here is from genome assembly GCA_907163375.1 of Prostheceraeus crozeri. Lineage (NCBI taxonomy): Eukaryota > Metazoa > Platyhelminthes > Polycladida > Euryleptidae > Prostheceraeus > Prostheceraeus crozeri. The sequence goes on from CAJQUW010010060.1 coordinate 162,385, forward strand.
ATCTAGATCGATTCGCACCGTTGGTTTGAAGGCACATGCATTTTATTTCAGATGGCGGTGCCAAGAAACTTGCAACCGCCAGCGCATTGAGCTTTCGGGGGCTAATTCTCCGCAAGTAGGCGGCGTCTTTATTTGCGTCTTTTGCAGGCACAATTTTTTTATGATGGTCCCCTATCTGCTGTGCTTGCTTTTTTAACGTTTAATTTGCGATTTTAAAAAAGTCGTGTCATGTGGCGTGCTAAAACTTGCCTGCACCGCCATTTGTGGCTTCTGGGACTAATTTGTGCCGTTTTCGTGTGATTAGTTCTGAAACTTGGCTGGCATAAAAAAAAAAAACAATGTTTTTTCTTGGGGGGGGGCCCTGTCCGGGGGGGGGGGTCTCAATCTGTTTCCGTTGTTTCGTATGTTTGCTTGTGTATGTTGGAAAAAAAGGTTTAGGTGGCGGTGCTACACTTCACATCCCCGCCATTTCGTTTGTTCGATGCAGCGATTTTTTTTTCACTAGGGGGTGCCAACTTCACATCAGGGTGGGTGCATGCTGGAACACTCCATCGGATCGATGCTGACCGTTGTTTTGACTTGCACATGCATTGTTCATTTTTTCGGTGCCAAGCTATCACATTCTCGCCAAGCGCATTTTATTGTGCTTCGGGCTAATTTCCTCCGCAAGTACGGCGTCTTAGAAAAACTTGGTGCTAACAAATTATTGATGGTCTCCTATCTGCTCGTTCTTGCTTCGTACGTTTTTAATGCGTTTTGAAAAAAAGACTTCAGTGGCACAATGTGGTGTACACTCTTCACCCATTTTGTGGTTTGTGGGGGGACTAATTTCTCAGCAATACGGGATTTAGTGCTGCGGTGCTCTGGCACACAACACTTCCATTCCTTCAAACTGAGGTGCGTGTTTCGTATGTTATGATTGTGTATTTGGGAAAAAAAGTTTAAGGTGGCGACTAACCTCACATCAACACGGCACCGTCGAACTTTCGAGCAGCGATGCACATTCCATCAGGAGAAACAAGGAGGTGCCATAAATTGCATATAGTGGCTTATCCCCTTGTTTATGCTGAACTTAGTGGCTTATCCCTTTATGCAGTTTCTGGAAACCGTATAAGAAAGCCTCCAATCATTATCTAACTCAATCAAAAGAAGCATCCAGATCTATCATAACATGGGTTGAAATATCTCTATATTCGAAAAAATGTGGCTTTTCCCCTTATGCGTCCGACAACTTCAAATAGAGTCTCAAGAACATTTAAAGCTCGGAAGATGATGAAAATCTGGAAGTGCTAATGATCTATGTACAGCTAATCGAGAACAAGCATCAATGAAGAGTTGCCGTCACGTGTACAACTGGGAGTGAATGAGCAAATATCATGAGCTAAAATGAAATTCGAGGCGAGCGAGTCGTGAATGATGAAGCCAGTTTATCTTGAAGAGGCATTATATCACGCTATCTTTAAGTGGGCGGACTGTCTGTTTTATTTTCTGAATATAACATGTCATGAACTGATTTGAGTGTGAAAGAATATCCATCATTTTCAGCAAATGTCAAGATAATTGTCGTCTAAGGACTCTTTCTGCTTCAGAATCGTAGCCCAAAGGCCTATCAATGCGTCCAGAGGCGATTAGGATGAACTCATTTGAGTAAATCACTCATTCTGATGACGCAATCCAAGTCATTGATGGGCTTCAATCTTACAAATTTCTCCCATGGGTGGACAGGAAATCTCTCATCATCAAATACTCAGCGAGCTTCGACTGATTCACCTCTGAGCCTCCGCAAGTCCATCGACACTTTCATGTAACTTTCCGGCAAACTTATTCGACATGAATAACTGGGGTAGCGATTTTCAACTGCATAGCAAAGCTGCAGAGGCTATTATTGGTACTATGTCACGGGTATTATTGTCATCGACGCGTTAGGTATTTAATAAATTAATACTGTTTGCCTTGTTCATTTAATCCGGTGTAAATTGATAATAATAATGTGTAGGTTAGGTCGGAGGCACACAGAATAAGCCGCAAATAGATTTCCCACACACGTTTCAATGATACCTGACGCACAGAAGAATGCAGTGTTGTTATCATTGCTGCGCGCAAGCACAGGTCGTGAATAAAGAAAATTAGGAAAATACATCTGCAGATTCATGAAAGTATTGAAGATAGTTGAAGTACTTACATTATATTTTGCGCTTATCCCATGTTTTCTTATCTTGCTTTATCACAATTCTTTTAGAGTACTTAAAAGCTTATCAATACCAACAGATTTCAATTACCATCGATAAAGAGATTTAAATCGACTCGAAATGTCCAAATAGCCTATTTTGATTCTTCCGTTTTTCATGTTTTCGTTTTCTGCTGTGAACACGATAAGTAATGTCTGTACATTATCCATATTGCCGAATTGCTGGCATTTCACTGTCTTGTTAGACATTACGTTATGCTGCTCTACATAGTACACGTATGATAACGACCTCGAAAACCGGGAAAACTCACCGAATTTTGAAAATTTTAGTTGAGGAGTACAACTATTGAATTAATTTCAGAATGAGATTAATTTCAAATGACAAAAATGTTATATAATTCGTCAGCAAATCTAACATATTCAAAAGTTTTCCATTCAAATTTGATATGATGTTAAACTCTATTATATAAAGTAACTCTATTACTTTCTATTAATAATGTCACCACGGCATGCCTTACGAGAACCCGTCTTTATTGTGAAGAATTTCATGTGGAGTGGTTAGGCGTCTGAAAAGCTGTTTTAGCGGAGCGGCATGTCCACAGCAAACATCGTCTTCAAACTAAATCCGTGGATCATCTCGGTCTAAGAGTTTGGGCAGGTATTTCATCATGAGGAGGCGTAACTGAGCGGTATTTCGTTCGAGATGTTCAATGAATGGTAAATACTTTCTTTCGACGCTGTCTTTATGCCGATTATCTCAGAAAATAAGAGTATCTTAATGCAGGACCAAGCTCTAGAGCACTATACCGACCCATCGCAAACTACTTCTACAACAATTATCCAAAACGTTGGGTCGGCCGTCGTGGAAGTATTTCGGTGTGGCTTTCGAGACGTCCAGATTTAGTGCATTGTGACTTTTTTTTTGGAGCATGTTACAGAAATGGTGTTCAGGTTTTCATCGGATAAGCGAGCGATTGCGTAGAGAGATATCCTTGCGCTATTGTCTGGAAAACAGAGAAATTATGGGACTGATTCTGTTAAACACCCTGAATTCTAAGTCAACAATCAGCTAAATTTTGTGACAAATTTTCAATGTTCACGTAGTCCGTTTCTATCAAATTATTTTGTTTTTTATCATTACAATGTGCTTTTCGTAGGGTCTGTGTTAGTGAACATAATTATCTCAATTATAGTAATGATGATATCATAGATAAGATTGACAAGATTGTCTTCAATCCGTACTTTTCGAAGAAAGAAGGCAATAATAATTGTCAAGCGAAATGTTTATGTTTTACATTCTAACATTTTTTTTCTGCAAGATGAGATTAACGTAAGTGGAATCGCTGCTTATGGAAGATCATAATAATTTATGTTAGTAGGGGTGTACCGGATTTCAAAAAATTTAAATCCGGTTGCTTTTATCGGATTTGAATAGCGAAACGAATTTTCATTCGCAAGTTGCTTACAAAGTTTCCTCATTATCTCAAGACGATTGAATCACTATGCTGCAGAAACGCTGCCGTAGATTTGTTTGACTTCGATTCATGCAATTTAAGAATGTGATGCAGCCTGACGAAATCAATGATTTTCTGGCTCAAGAAGTTTTCACACTCGAAACACACCAATGACCATGACTTAAGTAATGATTTCAATTTTCAATCTCTGTGATTTCAATATATTTTTGTTAACTACCGGTAGATTTTTCGACAGCTGGTTATGAAGAGTCTGTATTATCGACACTACTTATATTATTTAAGAGAAGTAGATGACAAGATAGTGTGATTTCTAATGAGAGAATGAATCGCGGCTATTGCTTGCGCAACAAATCGTTTTCATGGCTTATGAGTTGCGCAGTTTTATTATGAGCTTAAAATCGAAAAACATGTCCTGAAAATGCTTAAATGTAACCAAACTTGACTTCAAAAACTGAAAATGTGACCAAAATATGAGATTTGCAATTAGGAAGTTAGTGAAATTTCGACGGGCATTCAAAAAATTTAAAAATATGCCAATTCTAAAGAAAAAATTACATAGAATATGACAAAAATCAAATTTCCATTTTCAGGCAAAAAGTTCAAAAGTTCAATTTGCGACAAATAAAACGATTTATTTCTAACTTTTATCGCACTATACCCATTTGCAGCTTGTTGTACAAAACAGTACTATAATTTACTACATTTGATGTTAAAAGGGTATGTCTTTGCATGGCATCTTCTTCAACATGTAAATATAGCGCTCTACCGAAGCAGCGGTTGGCTGCTTGCGCGCGACATGTCTGTGATGGAAATGATTGCTGCAAGTCGTTGAACAGGCCCAGAATCTTTGGTTGTTGCAGTTTGTGGAGCGGGATGTCGGCTGCCAAGAAAGCGCTCACTAACTTCTCTGTGAAGTCGCGCTTCACCACAGGCAGAAACGTCTGCTTGGTTTGCGCCTTTCCTTCCTCCACTAGAGCTTGGTGTTTTTTGGTGTTGCGTTGCTGAACGACTCGAAACTGCCTCACTGAGAAACTGAAATCACGGTAGGCAATGCATGCATTGAAACTGTCCTCAGACTGCATCGAGCTGCTGAGAACATCAATATTGCGTCATTCTGCAAACATCGGTCATTTTCTATCCCCTCGAGCACTCTAAAACTACAGAAAATGACCAAAATATGACTAAACATGATAAAATATGACGTCATAAAAAATTGCCCTACTTATAAGCTACTGACGTTCTAATCTTATTGTAGCCTTAATTGAGTTGAAAATGAAACATTGCATTTGACATCTGAATTTGTCTTCGACATCCATGATCAATTTGAGGCTTACAGAATCATTTCTGCTGCAGGCACGCAATTATCTACAAGGATTGCCTTTCAAGGAGAAAGTTTCGTTCCAAAACATATTTCCCACTGCCGAGCCAGGTGCGTTGGACCTTCTGGAGCGTTTACTCACTTTCAATCCTGAACGAAGGATTACTGTTGAAGAGGCACTTGCACATCAATACTTGGAGCCATATTACGAACCCGCTGACGAACCTGTCTATGAAACGCCCTTCACTTTTGCAGAGGAGCTCGACGATCTACCTAAGGAGAAATTGAAGGAAATGATTTGGGAGGAGACTCTGAAAATCAAGCAGCAAGAGTTATAAAGAGTTGTTCTTTTTCCTATGCCATGTTGTGGAGACTTTCATATCCTGCAACCTCCATATCAGTCAGCATCGATTAGCGTTGTGCCTGCCGTAGTTATTGAGGACGGACGATCATCTCCATGGAAATTTTAATCCCTTAATATCACTTCTATGGCATTCTGCGTGTGTTGCAATGGTCGATTACGTTGATCATAGCACGCGATCATTGCAACGCTACCATAGACATGCCATAGAATATAATGACGACTTTATCTTTATATCTATTCTCAAGTATTGTGATTGGCGTAATTAGCATAGCTATTTTCTACATATTTTGAAGGTATTGCAAAAGGCACCGGTAGAATTTTCAACACTGCTCTATTAGCAGCTGACTTATGCCGATATTTTTCTAGCTGTGCAGTGCTGACATCCCGTCTCTCACCAGTCCGGCCACGCACAATGCTGAGCATTCGTTTAACGGAGTGCAATACTTGATTGATGCCATAGCGTGGGGGCCGTATCTATTTTGTGTGGGACGGATTCACCTCGTCTCTTTTTCTGTCCATGCTATGGCCAGTCTGATGAGCATAAGCGTTCTTCAAGTGCGTTTTGTTATGGTTTTTATCGTTTGATCTGCATTTGTTTTGAAGAAGATTTTATGTTGTCGTATTGCGCTGGAATTCATATTTATTATCCTGTCTCAACTATCATCAAGTATGTAATATTTCTCTTCATTGGTATGTTCTGAGAGTGTATTTGTTGACGACGACTGTGCTAGCATTTTCTCATAAAAATTTCACTGATTAATGTGGATGCTCCCAATGCTCGAATTATTCGAATATAATAAGATGCAATTAATTGTTCAAAATTGTAATTTCATCCCGCGTCTCAGATGACAGCGGAGTAACCTCCCGCTTGTTGTACAAAGGATTTTGCATATTCAATAACAATTTCAGAGATGTTTGTATTCGAATAATCCAAGTATGTTATATTGAGAATTAAACCCGGATGTAATATATCATATATGAGTTAGAATTCTTAAGATAGTCCTGAAATCTCCCACAATGAGTTAGCTCAATCTTATCTTGACGTTCTATTTTAGATGATTCATCAAATTATGGAACATTTTATTGACTTAGTAGTCAAGAATTTTTGAGACGTGGTGGATGACAATTCATCTCCAAAACATAGTTCCGTTTATAGTATGTTTCTTTGACGCATGGAATCTGTAAAATTTCATTTCTTGCAAGATGTACATTGGGCTGTTTTTATCTGCTTTTTCAGAAAAGTAAAGGAAGTTGTTGATAAACTCACTGCGACCTATTGAAGGATCTAGCCAGATTGCCTTTATTAATAATGTTTCAATTTAGGAATACGAAAATGTTTGATGAGTTATTACATTGATAGCCTTCACATTTATTCAATTTCGTCTCATGGAGAATTTGAAAATAATTATGTACCGCTTCAATGATAAAGATTCTTCAGTTTATGGATTTTGGTAATGTATTGATCAGTATCGATGTATTGATAGTCAATGATCAATAAGACAATAACCATTTGCATATCATATCAGTTTTTCATTCAAGTATTTAGAAAGCCAAATTTATTTGTTTGCAAAGGTTGTTTGTGAGTTCCCTTTCTTTTTTCAAGCTTCATATCAATTGATGGTTATAGTTTGTCAATTTCAATTCATTGGTGAAAAGCAGTTGATTCTACCTCCACAAAAATGACTGTAATGTCTATAATCAGGACAAAACTTAGTAATATCTCATAATCGGAAATCATTATCAATAGATCGATGATCGACGAAACTATCTGTGAACCTCTTATTTGAATGTGATTTATCATCAGTCAGTTAAATTATCATTTGAAATACAAAGGCTTTCTCCAATCGATGATAGTCAATAAACATCTTTTATCACGGAAGTAGTGCATTGTACCAAGCTGCTAAGGGAGCGCAGCGATCAAAAGCGATGCAGTGCACACACATACATGCATAGTAGTCAGCATGAACTGCACATGACAGATGGATTATTATAGATTCGCAATTTAAATCTTTCGAGACTTTCCTAGATAGCGTCGTGACACTTAGTTTCAGGACCGCTTTGAACAGGGGACAGAATGTGCATTGTTTCTGCGGAATATATTTTTTAATGTACAATAAATTTCGATCCGTTTTGACCGTAGGACCATGACCATTTATCATCAAGCATTCTTGTATTTCTGAGTTGAAATATTGTCTTCGTAGGCCATGGCTTGACCTTATTTTGTAGTTGGTCTCGATCAACCATGAATCCTTTGATATCGACACTATTATTGATAAATGAAATGTTTCTGGTCTCATTTAAGGAAATAACTAAGGAATTATTACGGTACTAGCTCATCTTTGCATTGTAAACTCAATAGGAATATTGCAGCTCGGGTTTTTCTATAAGCGTCAGAAAGAGAAAATGTTCTGAATAAGCATTCATTCAGATCCATTTTTGTTGCAGTATTATCAGGATATTTTTCTCATCCATATGACAGCAATGGTGATGATCTATTTTGTTTAACGACAGATGTCCAAATCGTCATTATCACGTGTACGAACCTATCTCTCTATTGTTGCGCGCATTGACTTGAATATCATCTATTCGGGTTGTGGTTGTAGTTTTGGCCTCTGCCGCCAATGGACAGTATCAAATCTGTACAAAGTCGACACTATTTATTTGTATTGTGTATTTATTGTTTTTTGGGTTGGCTGTGGATCGTCCTGAATTGCGGCTGTTGTGTTGCGATCGATCCGCGGGTGATGGTCCGAATCTCCCCTCCGTTGAGGAACTTGCTTGACGTCTCATGACAAGCTCAGTGAGCTGCTCGATTCGCCGCATTTCCTTCTCGTGTCTTTTGACGTGTTGTAAAATGCTTTTATCTGCAATAAAAACGTTTCCTACTTGACTTCTATTTTCGTAATAATAATGTTTTAAGTCAATGCAAGGGTTTTTACTTACGGAATAGCAATTGATGTTCTGAAAGATTTTGAACCTCTTGAGTCCATGTGGTGCGCTTCATGCGGGCAGTTGCGAAAGTGTTCGACCAAGTGGTTGAACACCTTGACCTAGGTGACATGCCACGCTCAATTACGCGTAATTCATGTGTAAATACACATGGCCCTATAAACATCCGTGACATTAATTGCAATATATGTCAGCAGTCCTGTTATATAGACGTACTTTGCGTCTCTAATGTAGGCTAATAGAAAAGATTTTATATAATAATAATAGACTTTGTGTCTGTAATGTATCGGGGGCTAAAAAATGTGATAGGACCTAAATTTCATGCTTAGGGCAGACAGAACATTCTAAGCGGCAACGCGGACAACCGTAGACGACGCGTAAACTACAAACGCTCGCCCACGCGTATTCATAAGCAATCCCCATGTTTTGACAGCATCAGATAATTGCTGACTGTTAGTGCAGAAGTGTTGGCGAATTCTTGGTTTGGATAATCAATAGCAAATTGTGTTGTTTTGGTTCTGCAGTGCAACGTTGGGTAAGCTGGCTACCGTGCGCAAAACCGCGTTGGCGCAACAAACACCACGAGACAAAATTGCGTTGGGCCTACTATTTTTTCCCACTGGGACGTGGCATGTCACCTTGTGAGTGCACGCGTGTACTTGTTCAAATTGATTTTATATATGCCTATAATTTTTGATTTTACTGAATAAAGCTGCCATACTTCGTAATAATCCCTTTAGATTATGAATCCGTTTGGCTAAATTCACACTTCATTTTGAAAATAAATCATGTCGGCCTTTTTGACCAGCCTTGTTGTAAGATTACATGTATTTTGAGCTTTGTTATTTTAAGGGTTAAGGACCGGATTTTGGATATTTCTTCATCAACTTCCTTTTCCAAACTCAAAAAAGTGTGAAATTTGTAGCCGAGTAGATTATGAACCTGACTCCTCATGCAGTCTCCGCATCCAGAACCAAGAGTCGTAGTTATAAATCAGTTAAACAGTTAATTAAATCAGGTTTCCTTGGATGCCATTCAGTCCGATCGCCTAGCGATCCGTTTGTCATGAGGCATCAGTAAGAATAGCAGTATAATCAAGTGACATTGACTCTTGATTCATGATCTCTTGATGACGGCGAAGTATGATATTTAGTCGAGTGGCGCTCAGTTTTCGCACGGCATGTCAACGGCACCGTTACAAATATTCAGTTACGGGCCTTATTCCTTAGAGCCTACATGCGCGCTACTCTAAATTTGACCATTATATAGGTGAATACACCTTTTGAGCATGTCTGCTGTCATGGTGGTCTCCAATTTTCTCGAGCTCGGTTTATTCGGCTTAAGTTCCGAGTCATGGCATTAAAAGCATTATTGTGAACCTCTCCGAAGCATGATAAGTCAAAATGTTCAAATACATCAACTAAATTATGATCAGAATTCAGAAGGCTGAAATTTGGAATTTACAGGTAATCACTATGTAAACCATGCAATTTATATTTCCTATTCTTTCCGATTCTATGAGTTACTCTCAATTCGCCTATAGGATCCGGCACAACTTTTTGGTACTAGCACAGCATTATTTTCTGCAGTTCTTGGACTCAAAATCTTGAGCTGTTAGACTACTCTCTTTAGATGTAAAATCGATGAGCTTCCGCACTCTCGCATCATTTAACGGTTATCCGGGCTTTCCTCTGAAACTAGTTAGACGGGCATACGGGGTAAAGTGTACCCCATATCTATTTTTGAAAAATCTTTTCTGTTCATAGATAAATTCCATGATTTATCATTCTAAGTAGTTTCGTGATTATATACTCTTATTAAAATATTGTTTTTTCATAGATACCGTAAAGGTTATTAAGTAGTATGACATGATAATTGTAGATTTATCTATTTACAGATTGTTTTATATCGCCAAACCCAACAAATAAGAAATTTCTGATAAATTTTTTTCTAATTTCTATTAATCTATGTATTAACAACAAAATTATATCTATAAAAATCACATATAACAAATTCCTCTCTAACTTAGGTACCAGGAGGCTTAATCTTAATTAAGTAGGTCTACATAAAAATGACATTGAAACTGTTTGCTGAAAAAACATGGATAAAAACACGATGTCTCAATTCAATTCAATGACACTGCTTGCACCTATGACACCTGTGTTCGTTACACATAGGACGTTGGCACTGAGAACAGCCGATGCGGGATTTTCTGTCTTTACTTCGTTCACAAAACGCACACCGTTGACCCGTCGAAAGCTGGAGACAAATTTCATCGTTATCGGTCTTTGTCACTTCGTTTGATGAAAAATCTACAATTCCCAAAGAATGGATTGCTGCTTTTACATTCTTTCGTATACCCGTCGATTTGAGTCGTTTTCGAATTTCTTCTTCGATAAGCTGCATACCACTTGCGATCAGGAAATCAAAGTGTATGTTTTCATTTGAGGGGGTGTCAACTGTCTGGTGTTTTTGTAAATGTACATACTGTTCAGAACTGAAATATTCAGCATATTCATGATGAAGCCATAAGGCCATCTTCGACATTTGCGTTTCATTGACATTATACGCACCATTTTGTCCATGTTGTCAACGCCGGATTTCCTTTCATTGTAAGTAAGTACCATATCAGTCTTAGATTCAGTGTGAATACCAACTTTTGAGTAAGTATCCAACAGGAGAACTGGCGTCTTCTTTTTATCATAAAAGCTGCAAAGCATCTGATTTCCAGAATAGAAAAACTTTGAATCTCCTTTACATCGGCCGACTGTAGATTTTGCCTCAGGTGGAACGTCTGACCTGTTATTATTTATCGTACCAATATAAGATATACTTTTCTGAGAAAGGCGATCAGCTAGTGTACTGCTTGAAAAATAATTATCGGCCGTGAGATGTGCACCACTGTCATAGAGGGGTTTCGTGAGTTCCATTACCAAAACTTATGAGAAATTGGTAGATTGAAGCTTATTGTGTTATGGAAGCAGAAGACTAATCCTCGCCCGACTATTCAGAAGAAAACAATACGATGCTTCTCTAAAAAGAATAAAGAAAAATTCAATTATTTGATGCACATGTTTGACTGGGATGCTCTTATCAAATCTGAATCTATCACTGATAATTGTGTCACACTATTTCAGGACTGCATCAGATACCTATTTGATTTTTGCTTTCCGTCACGAACTGTTCGTACAAAATCGAGTGACGCTCCGTGCAGCTAAAGCTTATGATTAATGCTCGTGATACAGCATTTAATTTGAAGCAACATTCAAAATATCTCCGTCTTCGCAATCAAGTTTGCAACGAAATTCGCTATCTCAAGGGGAATTACATAAAGAAAACAATAGATAGTGGCAATATCAAGAAAATG